>OY992894.1:94752452-94907452 GCA_963921405.1 Cepaea hortensis
ATTTTCAGAAATATTGAAAATATGGAAGGAATCAACATTGGGGGACGATGCATCAATAACATTAGATATGCAGATGATACAGTCTTGATTGCAGACAATGAACAGGACCTGCAAAATTTAGTAGATGCGGTTGTTACACATAGTGAACAACAAGGGTTAGAATTAAATTGTAAAAAGACACAGATTATGGTCGTCACTAAGAAGAACGAAATACCACAGTGTAATATACAAGTAAATGGGAATACTCTTCAACAAGTGAATAGGTACAATTACCTCGGAACAGTAATAACATCTGATGGGAGATGCCTTGAAGAGATTAGAACAAGAATCGCCATGGCAAAAGTAGCCTTTAGCAAGATGAAAAACATACTGACCAATAAAAAGATGTCAATTGAAACGAGAAAAAGAGTGTTGAGATGCTACATAGAACCTGTACTTTTATATGGATGTGAAGCTTGGACAATGAGCAGCCAGGCTGAAAAATATCTGATGGCTGTAGAAATGTGGTTTCTGAGGAAAATGCAAAGAATACCATGGACAGCCAGAAAGACCAATGAACAAGTCCTTCAAGAAACAAATGAAGATCGTAAACTGATCAGAGACATTAGACGTAGACAGTCACAATTTTTTGGGCATGTTATGAGAAGAAATGATTTGGAGAACTTGGTGACAACTGGTAAGATCGAGGGGAACAGACCAAGGGGAAGACCTAGAAACAAGTATCTGGATGGCTTGGCCTTGTGGCATGGTCGAGACAAAAACACGGAACTGATCCACGACTCTGTTGATCGAGTGAGATGGCAGAACATGACCGCCCACGCTTACCGGCATGGCACATGATGGATGGATCAAAGATATTCTTAGAACCCGAACATTTATATTCATAGGCATTTATGGTCTGTTCAGTTTGTTTAGTAGGTATCCAGGTATCACAATCGATTGTTGCAATGGGAAAGATGCATGCTCTTAAAAATATAATATTGTTAGTTCTGTATGTCACCCTTCACAATTTATTCAGTTGTTTTAGTTTCTGAAGAGCAATAGATATAAATCTTTCAATTTCTTTCAATTTCTTATTTTACCATTGTTGGTAATTACTGACCCATGATATTAGAAATTTTCCACCACCTCCAAATTATCCTCATTGACAGATACATATTTCTCCATATTAGTTGTATCTGTAAACATTTTCTTTGTTTTTGCTATGTTAAGATATAAGTTGTGCTTTTCACTATTCTTTTGGTTTGAGGTTATTAGATGTTCTATAACATTATGCTATGTGGATTTTAATACTGTGTCAATCAGCATATCGAACCCATTATATTTCTTTAATGTGTCTCTTTATGGTAGGTGGTACCAGGGCATTCTTATGAAGTGGCCAAACCATTGAATCTGATGTGTTATTAATTAAGCGCACAATTGCTTTCGGAACTAATCGTCTTTCAATTTCGTCGTTTCTAATTCTATTTCTCATGGTTATGAATATGATGATGATTTTGCGCTCGTTAGTTGCAGAAAGCAAGAAGTGATAGGGTACTTTCTTTAAGACAGTTCATAAATAAACACACGTGCATTGATAGACGCTCACGGAAGTAGAAGAAAGAATTAGGGATTAGAGTTCGCACTCTTTAAAACAGTGGTTCTCAACCTTTTTTGGCCCGTGCCCCCCTTCACCATATTTTCAGAACGTCATTCCCCCTCTCCCTTCCTATCAAAAATTTGGCTGATCCTAGATATGTAAAATGGTCTACCATCTCTATTTCGGCGTCGTCAATAAAGATTGATGGTACCCCAGATGCACCTTGTGACATAATCTGTGTCTTCTTTTTGCTAATTGTTAAACCAAATTCGGAACAAGCATTGGAGAATGCAGATAGTAGACATTGTAATTCTTCCTCAGAGTGGGTCGTAACTGCAGCATCATCTGCAAAAAGCAACTCTCTGATCAGTACCCTCCTAATTTTGGTCTTGGCCTTCAATCTCTGAGCATTGTAGAGGCCGCTATCTGAGCGTGAGTGAATGTATATACCACCATCCTGATCACGAAAGGCATATTTAAGTAGAAGTGAAAAGTATATCCCAAAGAGGGTGGGAGCTAGTACACAACCTTGCTTAACTCCACTCTTGATTTCAAACTCTTCAGAAGTTGCACCATCAAACTGATTATACCCTTCATGCCTGTGTGGAAAGATTTCACAATGGACTGAAGAGTTGGTGGGCAGCCAATCTTTTTTAGTGCCCTGAACAGACCCTCACGACTGACCAAATCAAATGCCTTTGTGAGGTCAATGAAAGCAATAAACAGTGGTTGATCCTGTTCACGGCATTTTCTTGCATTTGTCGCAATGAGAATATCATATCGATGGTAGACCAGTTCTGACAAAAGCCACACTGTGATTCGGGGTAGATCTCCTAGTAATTGAAGTCTGCGCAGAACAATTCTGGCAAATACTTTTTGAACAATACACAGAAGTGAGATACCCTTATAGTTGTTGCAATCGCTCCGATCGCCCTTGTTCTTGTACAGTGTACAACTAACTAACTAACTAACTAACTAACTAACTAACTAACTAACTACCTACCTACCAACCTAGCTAGCTAGCTAGCTAACTAACTAACTAACTAACTAACTAACTAACTAACTTACTAACTATCTAACTAACTAACTAGCTAACTAACTAGCTAACTAACTAACTAACTACTTAACTAACTAACTAACTAACTAACTAACTAACTAACTAACTAGCTAACTAACTAACTAACTACCTACCTACGTAACTAACTAACTAACTAACTAACTAACTAACTAACTAACTACCTACCTACCTACTTAACTAACTAACTAACTAACTAACTAACTAACTAACTACCTACCTACCTACGTAACTAACTAACTAACGAACTAACTAACTAACTAACTAATAACTAACTAACTACCTAACTAACTAACTAACTAACTAACTAACTAACTAACTAACTAACTAACTAACTAACTAACTAACTATCTAACTAACTAACTAACTAACCAACTAACTACCTGCCTACTTAACTAACTAACTAACTAATTAACTAACTAACTAACTACCTACCTACCTACGTAACTAACTAACTAACTAACTAAGTAACTAACTAACTAACTAACTACTTACCTAACTAACTAACTAACTAGCTAGCTAACTAACTAACTAACTAACTAACTAACTAACTAACTAACTACCTACCTACCTACCTACTTAACTAACTAACTAACTAATTAACTAACTAACTACCTACCTACCAACGTAACTAACTAACTAAATAACTAACTAACTAACTAACTAACTAACTAACTAACTAACTAACTAACTAACTAACTAGCTACCTAACTAACTAACTAACTAACAACCTAACTAACTAACTAACTAACTAACTAGCTAACTAACTAACTAACTAACTAACTAACTAACTAACTAACTAACTAACTAACCTACACGCAAGGGTAGAATGAATGTACAAGACAACAAGGATGTACAAGTCAAAATGAATGTACAAGACAACAAGAATGTACAAGTCAACATGAATGTACAAGACAACAAGGATGTACAAGTCAACATGAATGTACAAGACAACAAGGATGTACAAGTCAACATGAATGTACAAGTCACCATGAATGTACAAGACAACAAGAATGTACAAGTCAACATGAATGTACAAGACAACAAGGATGTACAAGTCAACATGAATGTACAAGTCAACAAGAATGTACAAGTCAACATGAATGTACAAGACAACAAGGATGTACAAGTCAACATGAATGTACAAGACAACAAGGATGTACAAGTCAACATGAATGTACAAGTCAACATGAATGTACAAGACAACAAGGATGTACAAGTCAACATGAATGTACAAGTCAACAAGAATGTACAAGTCAACATGAATGTACAAGACAACAAGAATGTACAAGTCACCATGAATGTACAAGTCACCATGAATGTACAAGTCACCATGAATGTTCAAGTCACCATGAATGTACAAGACAACAAGAATGTACAAGTCAACATGAATGTACAAGACAACAAGGATGTACAAGTCAACATGAATGTACAAGTCAACAAGAATGTACAAGTCAACATGAATGTACAAGACAACAAGGATGTACAAGTCAACATGAATGTACAAGACAACAAGGATGTACAAGTCAACATGAATGTACAAGTTAACATGAATGTACAAGACACCAAGAATGTACAAGTCACCATGAATGTACAAGACAACAAGGATGTACAAGTCAACATGAATGTACAAGTCAACAAGAATGTACAAGTCAACATGAATGTACAAGACATCAAGAATGTACAACTCAACATGAATGTACAAAACAACAAGGATGTACAAGTCAACATGAATGTACAAGTCAACAAGAATGTACAAGTCAACATGAATGTACAAGACAACACGGATGTACAAGTCAACATGAATGTACAAGACAACAAGGATGTACAAGTCAACATGAATGTATAAGTCAACAAGAATGTACAAGTCACCATGAATGTACAAGTCAACATGAATGTACAAGTCAACAAGAATGTACAAGTCACCATGAATGTACAAGACAACAAGGATGTACAAGTCAACATGAATGTACAAGTCAACAAGAATGTACAAGTCAACATGAATGTACAAGACAACAAGGATGTACAAGTCAACATGAATGTACAAGACAACAAGAATGTACAAGTCAACATGAATGTATAAGTCAACAAGAATGTACAAGTCAACATGAATGTACAAGACAACAAGAATGTACAAGTCACCATGAATGTACAAGACAACAAGGATGTACAAGTCAACATGAATGTACAAGTCAACATGAATGTACAAGTCAACAAGAATGTACAAGTCAACATGAATGTACAAGACAACAAGAATGTACAAGTCAACATGAATGTACAAGACAACAAGAATGTACAAGTCAACATGAATGTACAAGACAACAAGAATGTACAAGTCAACATGAATGTACAAGACAACAAGAATGTACAAGTCAACATGAATGTACAAGACAACAAGAATGTACAAGTCAACATGAATGTACAAGACAACAAGAATGTACAAGTCAACAAGAATGTACAAGTCAACAAGAATGTACAAGACAACAAGAATGTACAAGTCAACAAGAATGTACAAGTCAACATGAATGTACAAGACAACAAGAATGTACAAGTCACCATGAATGTACAAGACAACAAGGATGTACAAGTCAACATGAATGTATAAGTCAACAAGAATGTACAAGTCAACATGAATGTACAAGTCACCATGAATGTACAAGTCAACATGAATGTACAAGACAACAAGGATGTACAAGTCAACATGAATGTACAAGACAATAAGGATGTACAAGTCAACATGAATGTTCAAGTCACCATGAATGTACAAGACAACAACAGTGTACACGTCACCATGAATGTACAAGACAACAAGGATGTACAAGTCAACATGAATGTACAAGACAACACAGATGTACAAGTCAACATGAATGTACAAGACAACAAGGATGTACAAGTCAACATGGATGTACAAGTCAACATGAATGTACAAGTCAACATGGATGTACAAGTCAACATGAATGTACAAGACAACAAGGATGTACAAGTCAACATGAATGTACATGTCAAACAGGATGTACAAGTCAACATGGATGTACAAGTCAACATGAATGTACAAGTGAACAAGAATGTACAAGTCAACAAGAATGTACAAGTCAACAAGAATGTACATGTCAACAAGAATGTACAAGTCAACAAGAATGTACAAGTCAACATGAATGTACAAGTCAACAAGAATGTACAAGTCAACAAGAATGTACAAGTCAACAAGATTGTACAAGTCAACAAGAATGTACAAGACAACATTAATGTGCACGTCAACAAGAATGTACAAGTCAACATGAATGTACAAGTCAACTTGAATGTACAAGTCAACAAGAATGTACAAGTCAACATGAATGTACAAGACAACAAGAATGTACAAGACAACAAAGATATACAAGTCAACATGAATGTACAAGTCAACAAGAATGTACAAGTCAACATGAATGTACAAGTCAACAAGAATGTACAAGTCAACAAGAATGTACAAGACAACATGACTGTACAAGTCAACAAGAATGTACAAGTCAACATGAATGTACAAGTCAACTAAAATGTACAAGTCAACAAGAATGTACAAGTCAACATGAATGTACAAGTCAACAAGAATGTACAAGTCAACAAGAATGTACAAGACAACATGACTGTACAAGTCAACAAGAATGTACAAGTCAACATGAATGTACAAGTCAACTAAAATGTACAAGTCAACAAGAATGTACAAGTCAACATGAATGTACAAGTCAACAAGAATGTACAAGTCAACAAGAATGTACAAGACAACATTAATGTGCAAGTCAACAAGAATGTACAAGTCAACAAGAATGTAGAAGTCAACTTGAATGTACAAGTCAACAAGAATGTACAAGTCAACATGAATGTACAAGTCAACAAGAATGTACAAGTCAACATGAATGTACAAGACAACAAGAATGTACAAGACAACAAAGATGTACAAGTCAACATGAATGTACAAGTCAATAAGAATGTACAAGTCAACATGAATGTACAAGACAACAAGGATGTACAAGTCAACATGAATGTACAAGACAACAAGGATGTACAAGTCAACATGAATGTACAAGACAACAAGGATGTACAAGTCAACATGAATGTACAAGACAACAAGGATGTACAAGTCACCATGAATGTACAAGATAACAAGGATGTAAAAGTCAACATGAATGTACAAGACAACAAGGATTTACAAGTTAACATGAATGTACAAGTCACCATGAATGTACAAGTCAACAAGAATGTACAAGTCAACATGAATGTACAAGACAGCAAGGATGTACAAGTCAACATGAATGTACAAGACAACAAGTATGTACAAGTCAACATGAATGTACAAGACAACAAGGATGTACATGTAAACATGAATGTACAAGACAACAAGGATGTACAAGTCAACATGGATGTACAAGACAACAAGGATGTACAAGTCAACATGGATGTACAAGTCAACATGGATGTACAAGTCAACATGAATGTATAAGTCAACATGGATGTACATGTCAAACAGGATGTACGAGTCAACAAGGATGTACAAGTCAACATGAATGTACATGTCAAACAAGATGTACAAGTCAACATGAATGTACAAGTCAACATGGATGTACAAGTCAACATGGATGTACAAGTCAACATGGATGTACAAGTCAAACAAGATGTACAAGTCAACATGAATGTACATGTCAACAAGTATGTACAAGTCAACAAGGATGTACAAGTCAACCAGATTGAACAAGTCAACAAGTCTGTAGATGTTCGTGGAGAGTTCGTGCACTAGGTCTCATGAAGTGCGTGGCTTACACGGATCATGAGTGTTCACATTTGTAAATAATTCGTCCTAAATACACCGCACGCCACAGAGGTTCATAGTCTCACCCGGCTGCTAAATTTGGACCGGAATTTGAGGAATCATATTTCCGCCCCTACAACTTTCTTCTCTGTAGACAAAAAATTGTGTTCTTGTACCAACACACTGGGCGTTTATAAAGAAAAGCCGCCCAGCTGGTTACAGCAATGATGATGTGTTGTCGTTAACAATTAATTGTATTACAAAACATTAGGAGAAACGATGTCAGCGTGCCCGAATGAATAAGATCGCTCGCTCGTAAACTTCCGGTGTGTTGATGCCGAGACAGCGGATTCAACCTCTACACCACTAAGATGTTGATTTCTTGTCCTTTGCATTTTTTTTTTGTTCTTTGGCATATCCTATTTACAGGACATCGCTGTCAACACCAGCACTGCTGTTGTTGATGTCTTGGCAAGTTTACGTTCAGTAGTTTGCCACTGTTTCTGAACGACCGGCTCCCATACTATCACGTTAAAACCAGCGCGACACGGTCTGCTGCCACATCGGTCGCAGTTGTGTTTCGAACGCAGATAAGCGGCCTCACGAATCACGTCCGCAAGACCTTAGCCACGGAGACCTCCTGTCCTTGACTTTGGGATGTAAAGTACAAGTAACTCAGAAGTCGGAGTGGGTACGCTTGATGGCGAGGGACAATGGTAATAGGGAAAGCTTATCCACCATTAAAATAAAAAACCAGTCGAGTGCACTAGAAGTAGTAGCATTTGTATGGACTACTATATGTATTGACTACTATATGTATGGACTACAAGACAACAAGGATTTACAAGTTAACATGAATGTACAAGTCAACATGAATGTACAAGACAACAAGAATGTACAAGTCACCATGAATGTACAAGACAACAAGACTTGTATGGACTACTATATGTATTGACTACTATATGTATGGACTACTATATGTATTGACTACTATATGTATTGACTACTATATGTATGGACTACTATATGTATGGACTACTTTATGTATGGACTACTATATGTATGGACTACTATATGCATGGACTACTATATGTATGGACTACTATATGTATGGACTACTATATGTATGGACTACTATATGAATGGACTACTATATGTATGGACTACTATATGTATGGACTACTATATGTATTGACTACTATATGTATGGACTACTATATGTATGGACTACTATATGTATGGACTACTATTTGTATGGACTACTATTTGTATGGACTACTATTTGTATGGACTACTATATGTATGGACTACTATATGTATGGACTACGCTTGAGTTCAAAGCGAGAGAATGCCAAAATAAAAAAAAATAGGAAAATAGGAAAAACGTCTCAATTCAACGGTCCTCCCCTCCCCATCATTCTATGTCTTCCTCTTCTTCCTTTGCCTGTAATTCTGCAATTGATCATAAAGCCACAAACCAAACCCACTCTTCTGCCATTTGCCATATCCTGCAGTTCCTTCTATCTCATCGCATGCCATCTCATCTCACGTCATCTCATATCACCTCATCTCATATCATAGCACCTCATCTCATCTCATCTTGTTCCTCTAGCATCTTGCGGTGTCGCGGTGAAGCATAAACTGTGGGAGAGTGCCCGTTTATGGGCTTCATGTATCGAGATTCCCATGGACTCTGTTATTTCCTCTGTCCATCGTTTACATGGTTGGCATTTTCTTGTGGTTCCATTTGGTCTGTTTGTTGCGGTATATTGTCAGTTGGCAGTCTAGTTATGTGACCGAACCATTCCACTTGCTGTATTCTAATGAAGTCTATGTCCTTCCCATATTACATATCTACATCTAATACTCAACTTTATATGATGTTAGATCTCCCTCCAGCTCTTTGCCCCCGCGGCTTCCAGAGGAAGGATGTTCTATACAGTTTACTGACTTTCTCAGCTTGTGTTATATCCACAATACGTGTTGGTGTCACTTTTCCTCTGGAGTAAACTAGACAGGCCGAGAGAGAGAGAGAGAGAGAGAGAGAGAGAGAGAGAGAGAGAGAGAGAGAGAGAGAGAGAGAGAGAGAGAGAGAGAGAGAGAGAGAGAGAGATTATGCTACATGGGCAATACATGGTTTCTATAATTCAGCCCAGGCTTTGTGCTATGGATTGATCTTGGGGTGGGCCTCTACTGCGGTATAGAGATGTGTGTGAGCGGGATATGATTCATACAGGCATTGGTATTGCACATTGGCAGCAAGTCACCGCTGATCGCGTTGCATGGAGGACAAAGAACAAACATTGAATACAAGCATAGGCGACAATGATTGCAGATAGGTCATACACTTAGCAAGTGAGACGACCGATGGTGCGTGACGGTGGATATGACCATGCGTTTACCTGCATCCAACGTGGACGAACATTTAAATAGCATGATAACATTTGCTACCGCCATTGGTTGTAGCTATAACACCTTTTTTTTTTTTTTTTAGCACAATGTAAGAAACTATCATCTGTCAAGACGGACAGGTGCCAGTGACCTATATTCATCACAAGCGTATGTTCACCACTTCTTGTTTGACTGAAAGCTGCTAGTTCTTTTCCAGCTTCACATTGGTTATTCTTTAATGCTGGGTACTTCATTTTTAATTCACCACAAACAAAGAAACCAACCAACACAGAACTGGCACTATTAGCCACCGGACGCTGATGCATATGCTGGGGGGAGGATCTGAGCACCTATGGACATGTCCGGAGTGCAACGAAGATACCCCAACTGATAACTAACTAACTAACTAAAGAAATTATGGGAGTTCCCGGAAAATCGCGTGACATCAGGGTGACTCCATATTGGATGTAGGGGTGTGTTGATATACTGTGCAACTTGTATATGGGGGTGTGGTCATTTGTCTCATCTTGTTCCTCTTGTACCTTGCGGTGTCGAGGTGAAGTATAAACAGCGGGTGAGTGCCCGCTTATGGGCTTCATGTATCGATATTAAAATGGACTCTGTTATTCCCTGCGCCCATCGTTTACGTGGTCGGCATTTTCCTCTGCTTCCCTCTGGTCTTAACATCATTGCTTGTTGTGGTATACTGTTAGTTGGTAACCTACTTGCATGGCCAAACCATTTGACTTGCTGCCTTCTAATAAAATCTAGTGCAGCTATAACCCCCCACTTTAGTCCTGATTTCTTCATTTCCGATCTTAACTCTTCTTGATACATTGAGTATTCTTTTCAGGAATCTCATTTCTGTTGTTGTGATTTTTCTTTTCTCTTTTTCTGTCATTGTCCAGGTTTGGCATTGGTAGCATAGAGTTGGCAGGAAGATTGTGTTGTAAAGTGCTTTCTTAGTAGTTATTGACACATGTTTGTTCTTTAGTATTGGTGCTATTTGTTCAATGAGTTGGTTTGCCTTATTGCATCTATTTTCGATCTCGCCTTCTGATCTGCCATTTGATGATATTATACTTCCTAGGTACTTGAAACTCTTTACTTGTTTCAAGGGATGTTCGTTTAGGTGAATCGTTGTTGCTTTTCCTTCTTTAATTATAGTTATTACCTCTGTTTTACTTGTTTCATGTTATGTTTCCTACACATTTCGTTTAGACTATTCATGTGGTCTTGTAATTCAGCTTCTGATTTTGCTATTAGTGCTTGGTCGTCCGAAAACAGGAGTTCTCTAATGGTTAGATTTGCAGATGGTTCTTCTTTTGTGTTCTCGTCATGCGGTATTCTTGCGGTCTCTGTTTGGCTAGTTTCTTTAAATATGTTGTCTATATATGTTATGAACAAAAGAGGGGACAGGACACAACCTTGTGTCTCATTTGTGTGACGTGAAAAACCCTGTGCAATAAAAAATCATATAAATTGAATGTGCTGCCGATCACTTCCGGCTGAGTATCTGGTGGCCCTCACTGTCGTCGAAATGTATATCAATATCTTGTGCTACTCGTCTTATCTTGTGTCCCATCTGTCTGCGTTCATCTTTGATGTATCTGGAGACCAGTGTGCGAAGACAATGACTTGCAGTTTTGGGTACATCCTGCAACAAACACACTTGTCGACCGACCACGAAGTGAATCCCGATATCCCTATTCTGAAAAACGACGATCTCACCAGATCTTGGTCAGTGCTAAAAATAACTACGCGGTTTGTTTGATGTGAATTAAAAATAAAGTACCTAATTCTGTATTAGCCCTTCTAGTTTACATCCACATTGGTTAGTGAATGGTTGTATTTGATTAGCAGTCGTTATATCTTCTTCGTGTTTCTATGCCATACTGCAACACCGATTTACCGTTATTTTTAAAATATTCTGTGTTTAGTAAATTTTATTTCTTCTGGCTTCCATACTTGTCCTAGTGCTATGGAAGGCCCTCTTGCCATATTTATTGTTATTTTAATATATCCTTTCTATTCTAAAAACTTTGGCTACATTGCTACATTTGTCTACATTGCTACATTTATTTGAGGCGGAGGAGCGCAATTGGGAGGTTACAAGCCTTACCCTAGTGCAAGGAAATGCAACCTAAAGACTAAATATCACGGCAGGGCAGACCAGGCCCTAAGCCTTGGTCGGCAACTAGTCTAAGATCGAAGCTCCGATAGGCGGACAGTTGGAGCATTGCTTTGCTTATCCAGCAGCTTCTGCAGCTTGTCTAGTTCCAGACGTATCGGTGGTACCTTTCCTCTGGTGTAAACTAGGCAGGCCGAGAGAGGGATCACGCTGCATGGGCAACACATGGTCTCTACAATTCAGCCCAGGCTTTGTGCTATGGAGAGGTGTAACTCCATCCCTGGTCTCTACAACTCAGCCCAGGCTTTGTGCTATGGAGAGGTGTAACTCCATCCCTGGTCTCTCCTATGGATTGTAGTTTTTATGCCTTTTTTTTTTTTTAAAGCTCAGTGTAACAAACTATCATCTGTCAAGACGGCACAGGTGTCAGTGCGTTTATTACGCTGGTACCTAAATGTGTAGGATTGCATCTAATAAAGTGTGGCAATACATAACTTTCACGTATATTAATTGATCTATAGGAGGCAAGGGGTTAGCAACTTTTTCCGTAATCCCGTATACTCTTGTGAGTAACGTGACGACGGCGAGAATCGGTAGCGGTTCTATCCGTTTCAGTAACTTAGGGATATGTGAGCCGGTCGCTCAGAAAGCGATGGCAAACTACAGAGCGTAATCTTGCCAAGAAATCAACAATCAGCTGACAGCGATGTCCTGTAAAGGATATGCAAACATTGTTTTTAATAGGAGGCAGATAATATGTTTTGTTTTTGTTAGAAACTAACTTCTGATAGGTACATTGGCCTCTTTTCATACATTTGTTACATGGTGCTAACTGCACATTTCCAACTGATCGTCATTTTAATGGATGCTATAATCATAATCACCAGCTTGCTTACACTTCACGCGAGATTCCCTGATACCCAGGTTTAGGCAGTTTCGATCTGGAACCAGTTAAAATGAATTTCATCTCTGAATGGACATCCGAACACATATCCACTACACAGGCAGCTTTGTGTACAAGCCACTACGCCACTGCGTGTGCTGTTTGATGTGTGTATACAAGCCACTGCGCCACAGCGTGTGCTGTTTGATGTGTGTGTACAAGCCACTGCGTGTGCTGTTTGATGTGTGTGTACAAGCCAGTGCGCCACTGTGTGTGCTGTTTGATGTGTGTGTACAAGCCACTGCGTGTGCTGTTTGATGTGTGTGTACAAGCCACTGTGCCTGCTGTTTGGTGTGCGTGTACAAGCCACTGCGTGTGCTGTTTGATATGTGTGTGTACAAGTCACTGCGTGTGCTGTTTGATGTGTGTGTGTACAAGCCACTGCGCCACTGCGTATGCTGTTTGATGTGTGAGTACAAGTCACTGCGTGTGTTTGATGTACGTGCACAAGCCACTGTTCCTGTTGTTTGATGTGTGTGTACAAGCCACTGCGTGTGCTGTTCGATGTGTGTACAAGCCACTGCTTGTGCTGTTTGATGTGTGTGTACAAGCCACTGTGCCACTGCGTGTGTTGTTTGATGTGTGTGTAAAAGCCACTGCGTGTGCTGTTTGATGTGTGTGTACAAGCCACTGCGGGTGCTGTTTGATGTGTGTGTACAAGTCACTGCGTGTGCTGTTTGATGTGCATGTACAAGCCACTGCGTGTGCTGTTTGATGTGCGTGTACAAGCCACTGCGTGTGCTGTTTGATGTGTGTGTACAAGCCACCGTGTCACTGCGTGTGCTGTTTGATGTGTGTGTACAAGCCACTGCGTGTGCTGTTTGATGTGTGTGTACAAGCCACCGTGTCACTGCGTGTGCTGTTTGATGTGTGTGTACAAGCCACTGCGTGTGCTGTTTGATGTGTGTGTACAAGCCACTGCATGTGCTGTTTGATGTGTGTGTACAAGCCACTGCGCCACTACTTGTGCTGTTTGATGTGTGTGTACAAGCCACTGTGTGTGCTGTTTGATGTGTGTGTACAAGCCACTGCGTCACTGTGTGTGCCGTTTGCTGTGTGTGTAAGAGAACATTGTCACCGGCCCCGTGGCAAAGGCGTATCGAATGCAGTAAACTGATTAGAGACATTAGACGTAGACAGTCACAATTCTTTGGACACGTTATGGGAAAAAATACATTGGAGAACTTGGTGACAACTGACAAGATCGTTTGGAAGAGAACAAAGGGAGGGCAGAGAAGTAAATACCTGGATGGTTTGGCCACGTGGTATATTCGAGACAAGAACACTGAGCTGATCCACGACTCTGGTGATCGTGTGAGATAGCGAGACATGACCACACACGCTTAACAGCATGGCATATGATGATGATGAATCCCGCATACCACGTTCGAAACACAGATGTGGGAGATTTGGAACCAGACAACATTGCGTCGATTTTCATACAATGTTATAAGTGCCGGTCGTTCAGAAAACAATGGCAAACTACTAAACGTAAACTTGCCAAGAAATCACAAAAAGCCAAATATGCTTTGGTTGACTGCGACGTCCTGACAAGGATATGCAACTAACTTTTTTTTTAAAAGAGAAGATTAACGATTTTCCTTCGTGAAGAGATTTTCTCGAAAATAAAACATAATAGTTGCATGGAAAACTGTTTCCTGTTCATATTTAGCATTTAGTCTGAGATAAATTCAGCTGTTGGGTTTTTCCATTGGCAAAAGTGGGTTGTACGAGCGCCGGTTATCATTGAACTGACTTTGATAGTCTGCCTTACATAGTGAAGTGGTTGTTCACATCAGGAGCGGACATCCGACATTCTTTGGGCATGCCGTGATAAAAGGAAAGCTGGGTTATGTCGTGGCAACGAGGGGAGGGGGAGGAGAGGCAAGAAGACCGAGAGAGGAGATGCTGGACAGTTTGACATCATAGCGTGGAGGAACATTGAGATTAGAAATGATTGCAAGTACATGAGGCAGATGTCTGTGGAAAGGCATGATCGCCACGCAAGAAGAAGAAGAAGAAGAAGAAGAAGAAGAAGAAGAAGAAGAAGAAGAAGAAGAAGAAGAAGAAGAAGAAGAAGAAGAAGAAGAAGAAGAAGAAGAAGAAGAAGAAGAAGAAGAAGAAGAAGAAGAAGAAGAAGAAGAAGAAGAAGAAGAAGAAGAAGAAGAAGAAGAAGAAGAAGAAGAAGAAGAAGAAGAAGCACCAGCAGCAGCAGCAGGAACATTCCGAAAGATAGATATTATTATCGAAGTGGCCAGAAAAGCGAAGTAGGCCAAGAGCATCAGCTTGCTGGTCAGCTAACATGAATTGGTATAGAAAGTGGCTGTACACTGATGGAATTACTAAACCTGTCATAATTAGTGGCTGTTCACAGATGGATTTACTGAACCTGGCATAGTTAGTGGTTGTATCACAGATGGGTGTAATGAACGTGGCATAGTTAGTGGCTGTATCACAGATGGATTGTCTCCAGGCTATAATGATCTATCTGTTCATCCACGAGATACACAAGATCCCAAAGGGCCCTACCTGACCACTCTTGCCGCATCGTGCCCCAGTACCCCACCCAACAATGCAGACCCAGCCAATCTGTCCGTCTGGTCGTTTCCCACCCACCTTCATGTCCGGGGGGAAAAGATCGAACAGAAGTACCCTATCTTTGATGTTTGAATGGATGTCTGCCACTCAGCGCGATGCATGCCTATCTTCACCCCTATCAGCACGCCCAGAGAGTTCGTTGCACGCCCGTGTCTACAAAGCCTGTCTTTGTATGTGTCACATTTGTAAATAAAGTGAAAGGTTATCTGGCCTAGCTCGCGGGGAACTACCCGATGATATTTCACGCATTCACAGATCGATAGCCTACAGTTAATAATTGCAGTGTAATCAACATTCCTGCAGTATCGATTGTGTCACCACGCAGTTCTGCATCTGTTTGTCATGTTGGGAAGCTGACTCAGCAGAAAGCAGCGCATGTCACAAGACAGACTTCTGACATTTCGGCATCACACTGTTGAAACGGGCACGAAGATGGCATGAAAGAAGTAGATGATTTTAGACGACACGCTAGACACCAGGAAGGTTATAATGTATAGGCAGACTTGATTTAAAGTCGTTGCCTCCAGTTTAAATAAACCTTTTGAGTTGGGTTCACTCTCCCCTCACGGCCTCGATGTCCAACACAGTTTCATTTAATTTCCAACACTCTTCCCCTCTCCCACCCCCGCTGTTGTATACTCCCCTACAATAAATTACTTGTATATCCTTTACAGGACATCGCAGTCAACCCCAGCAGTATTTTTGCTGTTTGTGATTTCTTGGCAAGTTTGCGTTCAGCACCTAAACCACACATCCGGTTCATTCAATCCACTGATCGTCATCAAATGCGTTGAACGTTTAAGTCGCATCCAGCCAAAACAAGGATACAGATAAGTAATCTTAATATTTTCATGTAGTGTTTTTCATGTGGTTGTGTCTATTTATGTGTGTTTGTTCTGTGCTGACGAAAGCTGCAGCCACAACGTCCATTTGGTTTCTTGTGTTCTTGTTCTAGTAAAGGTCACAATCTACTTCTCATGTTTTTGCTGATTCATTCATTACAGAAATAAGAGCTCTCGTCAAAGAAGACATCGCTATGATGGTATCACAACTAGCGATATATACTAGGTGGCTGGAGTTGAGTTAGGTCATGTTCAATGGTTATGTGTTCAGGTAGATGATACTCTTGGCTAGATATACAATAGTTGTTTATTTGGCTAGTCATGACACATAGTTGTTCGTTCAGGCATACGATAGACCTGGCTAGTGATGACATAGTTGTTGGTTAAGGTGTATGATAGACCTGGCTAGTGATGACACAGTTGTTGGTTCAGGTGTATGATAGACCTGGCTAGTGATGACATAGTTGTTGGTTCAGGTGGATGACAGACCTGGCTAGTGATGACATAGTTGTGGGTTTAGGTGATAGACTTGGCTAGAGATGACATAGCTGTGGGTTTAGTTGATAGACCTGGCTAGTGATGACATAGTTGTGGGTTTAGTTGATAGACCTGGCTAGTGATGACATAGTTGTTGGTTCAGGTGTATGATAGACCTGGCTAGTGATGACATAGTTGTTGGTTCAGGTGTATGATAGACCTGGCTAGTGATGACATAGTTGTTGGTTCAGGTGGATGATAGACTTGGCTAGAGATGACATAGCTGTGGGTTTAGTTGATAGACCTGGCTAGTGATGACATAGTTTTTAGTTCATGTCTGTGATAGATTGGCTTTCAATGTCAGTTGTATTACGTGCTTAGCTTGTAGAACTATTAACTATACATGCTCTTCAGTCAAGATGGTATTGTCAACTGCAACTAAAGCGCTCATACTTGTTTGTCCCCCAAAATTTTTTTTAATTGTGAGATCACAAGAAGGAGATGTTCAGTCTGATTGTGGTGTTTTGTTTACTGTCGTAGGCGATCACGCCCCTCCACAACCATCAATCTCTGCACATGGTTATCCAACTTTCTTGTCCCCATCTTACAAATCACGCCCTGATAAGGGTAAGATGTGGTCAAAACACCTCCAGATAAAGGCAAGATGTGGCCATAACACCTCCATATAAAGACAAGATGTGGTCATAATACCTGCAGATACAGGCACGGTGTGCTCATAACATAACACCTCCATATACAGGCAAGGTGAGGTCATAACACCTCCAGATAAAGGCAAGGTGTGGTCATAATACCTCCAGAAAAAGGCACGGTGTGGTCATAACATAACGCCTCCATATAACGGCAAGGTGTGGTTATAATACCTCCAGAAAAAGGCACGGTGTGGTCATAACACCTCCAGATAAAGGCGACATGTTGTCACAACACCTCCGGATAAAGGCAAGATGTGGCCATAACACCTCCAGATAAAGGCAAGATGTGGCCTTAACACCTCCATATAAAGGCAAGATATGGTCATAACACCTCCAGATAAAGGTAAGGTGTGGTCATAATACCTCCAGATAAAGGGAAGATGTGGTCACAACACCTCCAGATAAAGGCAAGGTGTGGTCATAATACCTCCAGATAAAGGCGACATGTTGTCACAACAACACCAGATATAGGCAAGATGTGGTCATAACACCTCCAGATAAAGGAAAGATTTGGTCATAACACCTCCATATAAAGGCGACATGTTGTCACAACACCTCCAGATAAAGGCAAGATGTGGTAATAACACCTCCAGATAAAGGCAAGATTTGGTCATAACACCTCCAGATAAAGGCAAGATTTGGTCATAATACCTCCAGATAAAAGCACGGTGTGCTCATAATATCTCCAGATAAATGCATGGTGTGGTCATAACACCTCCAGATAAAGGCGACATGTTGTCACAACACCTCCAGATAAAGACAAGATGTGGTCATAACACCTCCAGATAAAGGCAAGATGTGGTCATAATACCTCTACATAAAGGCAAGATGTGGTCATAACACCTCTACATAAAGGCAAGATGTTGTCACAACACCTCTACATAAAGGCAAGATGTGGTCATAATACCTCCAGATAAAGGCAAGATGTGGTCATAACAACTATAGGTAAAGTGACGCAGTGGTTGTACTCTGAGTTTGGTATGTCCCATCTCAGCGTTTCTAGGCTGCACCCTTGACCCCCACACCTGTCTGCATTCGTGTAGTGACCGGTGAGCTTCATCATCATCGCCCTCCGAACAGGTCCATAGGTACTCCGCTGCCACACAACACCCCCCCCCCCCCTCTTTTAGCATCTCCGCCAGTGTGTATCGATTGACAGTGCCAGTTCTGTGTTGGTTAATAAAATCTGCTGTTGACAAACTGTTCACGTCTGGCGACTCTCAGCTTCATTCCCATCTCCCTCATTCTGGGCAAGGAAGCAGATTCCCAAACGTCACTAAAGTCATCTGTTCGTACAGGGTCACTTGTGGCATTGAGGTGTGGCCTGTAATTTTGTACAGATGTGAAGCGTGGACGATGAGCAGACAAGCTAAAAAAACATCTGATGGCTGTGGAATTGTCGTTTCTGAGGAAATTGCAAAGAATACCATGGACAGACAGAAAAACTAATGACAAAGTCCTTCAAGAAATAAATGAAGATCCTAAGCTGATTAGAGACATTAGACGTAGACAGTCAACAATTTTGGACATGTTATGAAAAGAAATAAATTTGAGAACTTTGTGACAACTGGCAAGATCGAGGGGAAGGGAAGACAGAGAAGCAAAAACCTGGATGGCTTGGCCACGTGGTATAGCCGAGACAATAACACTGAACTGATCAACGACTCTGGGGATCGAGTCAAATGGCGAATCATGAACGCCCACGCTTATCGGCATGGCACATGATGGATGGATGTAGTAGTAGTAGTAGTAATAGTAGTAGTAGTAGTAGTAGTAGTAGGAGGAGGAGGAGGAGGGGGAGGAGGAGGAGGAAGAGGAGGAGGAGGAGAAGGAAGATGAAACGAAGGAGATGGAGGAAAAGAAGCAGGAGGAGCAGGAAGTGAAGAAGGAGAGGGGGATGGGAGGAGGAATAATAATAATAATGGACTTCCGGTCCCCAACATGGCGGTTAGGCATTGAACCGTTAAAGCCTCTGGCCTGTTTATGCTTGTGGCTACGGTTTGCATTCGCATTTTCCTCATGTTGGACTGGTAGTACATGGTTCCGTCGCCCTGCTACTGAGTGAGTGCGTAGCACGACACTTGGAGTTGTGAAATTCGTGTGGAATGCTTTTAGATCTATTCGCTGGTGTTTGCACAGTGAACTGCATGTTCGGAACAATGCCGGCTGTCGTTGAATTGACTGGTTTGCCTTTTCGACTCACGAATGCATTTTTCAGGAGACTCCTGGGAGTCTTCGCTGGAGCTACGGAGTTCGTGCTTTGTGCGGTGCTTTCGGCGGGTCGCCCTGCGGAAAGAGACCGAACCATGTGGGATAAAACCCGGGTCAATGAAGTCTTTCTGGTGACTGCCGATTCCATCGACGACGATCTGTATTTTTCGTGGAGGACTTTTGACGGCGGCATTATGCACAGTGTACCTGCGCGGGCTGTTGGCTTGCCGAGACTCCTGTCTGTTCCACTTTTCCCATTGGGCAGTGAGGAGCGTTTTGTGTGATATTAACTGGCACAGGAACGGAGCATAATGGGGACGACCCGTTGCCGTGAAGTTGGAACCGCGATAACTAACTAACTAACTAACTAACTAACTAACTATAATAATAATAGTAATAAAAGTAAGCTAGCGATTTGTTGGATACATAAAGTGACATACACGTCTGCTGGTAATGACGCCGCCAAAAAAACAAAAAAACAACTCGATACCTAGATCACTTGTAAGTATTTTATTGTTGAAAGAAATGATCTAATTGAAACAAACCAACTACTAGACGACGACAGCAACAACACATTTGATGTGCCCAGCTTGACAATGTCCTTGACATACATCTTCAGGGCACTGCCTGGTCAACGAAATGATACAAAGATACAAGAATATCACGCGTAGTAATACATATGGGAACTATTTCACACAACTATACACAGTGGCGGATCTACTAGTGGGTTCCCTTAAGTTTAAAATCTTGGATGCAGCTCTATTTTTATTTTACCACTGAGGCAGTACACGCCCTTGCTCCAATAGAAGTAGATATATGTTAATCACAGGCTGAACTAGAGAACTATAAAACAGTATTAACAGTTTAAGTGTTATGGGATGATCGATCGTCTTAAGCGACTTGCCGTATCTGCCAAGGGTTTATATACAGCAATTTGCCTAAGCAACGCCCCTTTTATTTGATATATAATACAACAAACACGTCTGCTACCATATTAACAATTTTTACGTCATAACTGTGACACACTCCTACTCCCCACTTCCCGCCATCCATTTTTGTTATTTACAAACCTAAGTTTTGTTTGGCATTGGATTTGTAAAGCAAAATATCACAATCATCATCATTATCATCTTTTACAATCATCATCATTATCATCTTTTACAATCATCATCATTATCATCTTTTAGCAAGCTCAGGGAGCGGCGCTGTGGCGACATGGTAGCGAAAGCAATTCCCGCATACCTCGTTCAAAATACAGCTGTGGGCGATTTGGCAGCAGACCGCCTTGCGATGATTTTCATATAAAGGTATAAGAGCCGGTCGTTCCGAAAGCAAAAGCAAACTACCGAATGTAAACTTGCCAAGAAATCACAAGCAACCAAAAAAGGCTGGGGTTAACTGCGACTTCCTGTAAAGGATATGCAACTAACTTTAAGAACATTGCTGTCATCATAACTCGATGGAAAGATTCTAGATCTGTTGCCAGTTCCCTCGCCTCATGATCTATCATGCCTAGGATGTTCCCGTCAGTTGGCCGGCCTCTGTCTCTCAAGCAATATATCACAAGGAACAAAAACAACCCTGAGTATATATGTCATTAAGCATTCTTTGGTCATGCGATGAGGCCAGTGGCATTGGAGACAATCGTGACAACTGGAAAGATCAGTGGGAAAAGAGGATGAGGAAGACCAAGAGAAGTGATGCTGGATGGGACGAGACCGTGGGATGGAGGGATATCATCAGCAGAGTTGATTCAGATCAACGGGGACCGAGATCTGTGGAGTGTCATGAACGCTTCCCCAATCTTACGGGGCACATGATGATGATATATGTTGTTATATTTGTAAATTAGAATAGTTATCACTTTAATTCATTTAGTCAACAAGTGTAAACGTGAAAGGATAAGTAGCAAGAATACAAAACATAGTTACAGTTGTATATCGTTTACAATCAATCTCGGCATATTTTGGCTGTTTGTTATATTCTAGACAAACTTACATTCAGTAGTTTGCCATTGCAACATAGACAGCTCCCTTTTGGGATCTGATGAATAGTGGAAGAACCCGTAGATGAACGCGGCCTGGAGAGAACTGTGCTGCACGGAACGACCAGAGGATCTGGCCGGCACTCAGTTCTTCGAGGATAGTTCGCACGGACACATAATCAGACCATAGCTGCATCATCAGTACTGGGATTCTTCGCTGGTTGTTGAAGATGAAGCCAGAGAATGTATTAGAATGTCCCTAGTGCAGTGATGTCGGTTCTGGACTCACATCAACTCAATTCAATGTACAACAAAGGCAAAGGAACATAACGACATTGTAACATTACAAATATGTCTGCAACAATTTGGGTATCAAGATATGAGTATCATAAGTGTGCCAAAGATACCAACAAACACTATGAATCTTCTTTTTCTTCTCTTCTTCATCTTTTTCTTGGTTAAATAGTAACAACCCCGTGTACATCTGAGAAACAACACAGTGTATATCTTAGAAACAACCCAGTGTATATCAGAGAAACAACATCGTGTATATCTTAGAAAAAACCCAGTGTATATCTTAGAAACAACCCAGTGTACATCTGAGAAACAACCCAGTGTATATCTGAGAAACAACCCCGTGTATATCTGAGAAACAACCCAGTGTACATCTGAGAAACAACCCAGTGTATATCTGAGAAACAACCCCGTGTATATCTGAGATACAACCCAGTGTATATCTGAGAAACAACCCAGTGTACATCTGAGAAAGATTAGACAAAGGTAAAAAACTGGCATGCCAGCAACAACTCTATCAAAGAACTGCTAGGAAATGTAATTGGTTTGTTGTTGGATCCTCCAGGTGTCTCATGGAACAAGTCCATAAGCTCTTCCTGGTGTCTCATGGAACAAGTCCATAAGCTCTTCCTGGTGTCTCAGGGATCAAACCCTAAGCTTTTCCTGCTGTCTCGTGGAACACGCCCATATGATCTTCCTGGTGTCTCACGTGGAACTCCATAAGCTCTTCCGCAGTATGTCCTTCTGCAAGAGAAGACTGACAGTTCTCGCCCCGTGTTGGTTAGTAAGACATCGTCCACTTCTCGTGTGACGTCCACTCCTACCAACACCCGGCTTCACTTTAAGTTCCGGTAGTTGGGCTAAGTGTTTAGAAGCTAGGTCTCGTCCCGATCCTCATGTCATTCTGGTTAGAGCCCAGCGGTAGCGCAGAGACTTGAACTCTTGCCTTCCAGCCAAAGAGTCAAGTGATCGAATTCCCTTGGAGGCGGAGATATATTTTCACGGACCTTGGATCTCAGCTTGACCCTAGCTCAAATAATTACCCGGAAAGTCCCGGGACAATAAGGGCGGTCCGTGTGATAATAATGTGTGATGATATTTAGCTTGATATAAACACATAGGAAGATTGGAAAACTAGGAAGAGTGGAAAGCTGGGAAGATTGGGAAATTGGGAAGATTGGGAAATTGGGAATCTTGGAAAAGTAGGAAGACTGGCAAACCAACTTAAGGTTTTAATTACTATGAACATGTTTCTCGAATGCAGTAACCCCAAACAACATAACATGAGAAGTAGCCTGCTTGCAATATGAATATTTGAAACAATTTGATAAAGATTATGTAGCCTATTGGACGGACCAGCCTAGAAGATAAACACCCCCCCCCCCCTCCCCGATGTATTAAATAGTAGATCCGCCGCTGACTACATACAAAACATACACATAAATGCAGGTCATACAATGTGTAGAGGAAACGGGTGGGATCATGCATCATAACATTTCTTTGGGTGTCATAGACTGAGGTAATGATAGGTAATCAACAATGTTAAAACCCGCTCACTCACTCCAAGTCTTTCCTCTTATAAACTTGCCGTAGGAGTACTTTTATCTTGTACAGTATTTTCCCTCCATTGCTGGAGGTAGAATGATGTTTACTCGTATATGATTTCATACCCTACTCTGTGTTATAGGCATACCAATTGTCATTTGTGACCTTTCTTCCTATAGTTTTGGGTGTAAGTAAAGTAAGTGAAAGTAAACAATACGTAAGTGGATATGTAAGAGAAAATAAACAATATGGTAGTGAATATGTACATGACAGTAAAGAATATGTAATTGAATATGTAAAGAATATGTAGTGAATATGTAAATTAAACTAAATAATATGTAACTGAATATGCAAATGAAAGTAACGAATTTTGTGTGTGTGTGTATTCGCATCCTTTACAGGACATCACTGTCAACACCAGTATCTTTCAGCTGATTGTTGATTTCTTGGCAAGATTACGCTCACTAATTTGCCATTGCCGGCTTCTTGGCTTATAGGTTATGACTTTTATTCGTAACCTCGTCGGTAACGTGATGACGGTGAGAATCAGCAGTGGTTCGAATCGTATCGGTAACTTACGGGGTATGTGAGCCGGCCACTCAGAAAGCAATGGGAAACTACTGAGCGTAATCTTGCCAAGAGATCAACATACAGCTGAAAGATGCTGGTGTTGATTGCGATGTCCTGTAAAGGATATGCACCCAAAAAAAAATAAAAAAAATTGCCATTCCTTTCTGAGCGGCCGGGTCACATACCCCGTAAGTCACCACGCGGCAAGAACCGCTACCGATTCTCGCGAAAATTACCATCCTCAAGCGAATATACAGGATTACGGAGAAAGTCGCTAACGCCTAGGCCAGGGAGACCGGCAAGTAATGAATATGTAAGTGAATATAAACAATACGTAAATGAAAGTAAAGAATATGTAAGTGAAAGTAAAGAATGCGTAATTGATAGTAAAGATTACGTAAGTGATATGCGTAAGTGAAAGCAAAGATTACGTAAGTGATATGCGTAAGTGAAAGCAAAGATTACGTAAGTGAAAGTAAAGTAATATAACAAAAGGACCCTTTCTCATGCTATCACGAGTATTGAGTATATGGTGCTATTCTCAGATTTTAGATCATTCGGCACGCGATGGGTAAAGTGCCATGACCCTATACCACAACATCAGATGTGCCGTACATATGATGCGGAGAGGGGGTGGGCGGAGGGGGTTGGTACGGGATGTCAGGTACACGTAGTATCTATGGTTCTAAGGCCTGTCATGTCCTTGTTAGGGCAGCTCTCACATTGCTCAAAGCCTGGCATCCAGCTCTCACCCATGGCTCCTCGTAACTGCAAGCATGGGTCAGCGGTCACTCCATGAGCAACGGCTCAGACAGTTCGCCAAACCAGGTGAGGGTAGCCAACTGGTGTTCAACCTTTGGAGAGTTGGGGTCTGCCTCACCTGCATGCAAGACTGACTCGGCGGAAAGTGTGGAGGAAACCATTATTGGGGTCAGTGAACATGACAGTGAGCATCAAAAACGCTCTGTGGGGCGTAATGAGCACGGGGAGGCACATGAAACACCTTGATCATCTACTGCCCCTGACTCCATCTTCAGTCATCTCCACTTGTCCTGCCACTGGATTCAGGTAGACACAGGCGAGGGAGTGAGGTCGAAGCACAGCTCTTCCTCACTTTAAACCAGTTCATCGCGGAAATCACTTCTTCATCTACTTACAGGTGAAAGAAGGTGTCGTCCCCATCACTTGTGATGGACGGACAAACTAGAATAAATGGCGCTAACTCCATCCCATATCTGTATAGACCACTCTATAGAGGAGTTACGTGTCCAGTATCTGTATAAACCACTCTATAGAGGAGTTACGTGTCTAGTATCTGTATAGACCACTCTATAGAGGAGTTACGTGTCCAGTATCTGTATAAACCACTCCGAGGTAAAGGATTTACATGTCCAGTATCATGTTAGTGTCTTTCACTTGCCAGGACATTTCATGGGACCCTGTTAAAGATAGATCAGCTTGGGAGCTCAGATACATATACAGAAATCACTGTCTCTAGGGGAATTCCAAGACAGCCAGGTGGTCACTCACATACAGAGCTGGCAGGTGAGGCAGGTAGTCACTCACACACAGAGCTGGCAGGTGAGGCAGGTAGTCACTCACACACAGAGCTGGCAGGTGAGGCAGGTAGTCACTCACACATAGAGGTTCCCAAACCTTGCATAAATGGTACCTTCATATGTGTGGGTGTTCCTGCTCTACCCCGGAGCACCGTGATATTTAGTGTGGATGTGCCATCTCTACCATGGAGCACCGTGATATTTAGTGTGGGTGTGCCATCTCGACTATATGGAGGGTGGCATTTAGTGTTTGTGGGGTGGGTGCGCCATCTCTACCCTAGAGCAGGGTGTCCCTCCTCTTTCTTGGAACATGGTGGTATTTAGTGCGGGTATATCATATCTACCATGAGGCATAGTGGCATTAACATTTTGCTAATCTTTACTCTCCCAGAGCCGCGCCGGGGCAATGGCCGGCCGCTTGCATACCGACCCTGTGTGGATGGGTTCCAACCCGCGAGGTGGCGCACTGTTTAAACAGACCTGGCCTGACAGGCAGACTCTGTCTGCAGCAAGTACCAAGACAAGTCTTGCGAAATGAAGAAACCCAGTGTGATCATGACAACATCAGCCACCGATTGACAGTTGACCTACAACAAATATCGAGCGAGTATCATATACCTGATACACATCAATTCGCGTAATGTGCGTCTTTACCTTCCCTCTTCAATCCTTACAGTCGTGCTAGCGTTGTCTTATCCCTGAAGTTGTACATTTTCTTTACTTCTTTAATGTATGCTACAATTGGTAACTATAAACCTATAAATTTTAAAATACTTGAAACCACAAGTGAATACACAGCGAGGAATCAAACCTAGGATGTTCACATCAATGTCTTGTTTTAAAACGGATTCAGTGCCAAACAAAAAGTGAGTTTGGACCAAACATGGTGCATAATCAATTCAAAAAGTATTATAATGTAAATTTCCGTTCACTGAGCATTGAAATTGAGGAAAATACTCCAAAACAAATAACATGATGACCCTAGTATGGCGATATATCCCCCTTCTGTCAAAATGGGAGGTAACATTTGGCGATATATTATCCTTCGGCACTGTATCAATTAAATCTGCTGACTATATGCACCAACAGGGCTCAGCTACGCCTACACCTTTTCTTAAGCCCTGCAGATTTGGTCATTTTCTTACAGCCTGAAGTCTTGGTCACTTTCTTAGAGCCTGAAGTCTTGGTCACTTTCTTAGAGCCTGAAGTCTTGGTCACTTTCTTAGAGCCTAAAGTCTTGGTGATTTTCTTACAGCCTGAAGTCTTGGTCACTTTCTTAGAGCCTGAAGTCTTGGTCACTTTCTTAGAGCCTGAAGTCTTGGTGATTTTCTTACAGACTGAAGTCTTGGTCACTTTCTTAGAGCCTGAAGTCTTGGTAATTTTCTTACAGCCTGAAGTCTTGGTCACTTTCTTAGAGCCTGAAGTCTTGGTGATTTTCTTACAGACTGAAGTCTTGGTCACTTTCTTAGAGCCTGAAGTCTTGGTCACTTTCTGGAAATTGTATTTGGCGGTCTTGGAAAGAGGTCTGCAGTCTCCTACTGTGACAACATCACCAATCTCTTACTGTGACAACATCCCCAATTTCCTACAGTGACAACATCACCAATCTCCTACATTGACAATATCCCCAATCTCAACATCTCTGAAGCATTGTGAGAGTTGAACATTGAGGTTCTGGTGTCTCTTCTCAAATCGGCACTACTTCCTCACATAATGGACCTACTCCCGGCCAATAACAATTGTCCTCATCCACGTCATTTTCAGCACGAACCAAGTCAGGACACACTCACGAATGCTCACATTTTCTGTGAATGGACATTTCTAATCAATGCAACCACCATCAACTGTCTCTCTTGGAGTTTTGAACTCAAGCCCTTCATTTCGCACATATCTAAGAATTTTCTTAGATTTTCCCTGTAAATGAATGGACTTCTTATTCAGGAAATCAGTTTTTGCTTATAGAAAGATCTCTCGATGTGATGGTCGGATTACCATCTCGCAAAGTTTTTCACTTGTTTAATAAGGCTTCCCGGTTCCCCATGGAACATGGCCGCCCTATTAGGTTCCATGTCTCTATGTGTCATTCGGATGACCGCCTATGCTGGTAGCCCTGCTAGTATCAAGTCCGTATTACTATATTAGCCAAAAGACCGAGAAGCCATCGTGCAAAACGAGACCCAAAGTCTTACACCAAAATCACAGTAGCACTCTCAGCCGTAACACGGGAATCTCTGTGTATATATATCTCAGCTGGAGTGAGCATAACAAAATAAACACGTATAATTGCCATAAGTGTACAAGCATTTCTTCCGCGCTTCAATGTTTACTCAGCCCCACTCTCACATTTTATACCACACATTAATAATCATCCAATTATGTGCGTGTAGCTTCCCTGCACCATAATTGTCGTCACATTACCTTTCCTATGGAAGACGCTTTTCTTGTCTAGCTTGTCACAGACTATTGTAATTATCCCCCTTGGCCATATTAACAAATTCCTTGTCTCCCTTTCTTTAAAAATAAAACGATTTGAGAACGACAAGCACGTACATTTCATGACTTGAAAAATATAAAAAAAAGTATTTATTATCTTATCCTGCATCGAAAATATTTATGTTTTGGTCATTTCTTGTATAATTTCTTATTATACTTCATTAGCAAGATAAACAAACCATTTACATGTTATTCTTGTAGCAACACATCAGCAACGTTTAATTATTATTTAGCAATATGTATTATGTTACTTGTCTATTCAAGTAAACCATTAAACAAAAAACCCGATTTATGTGATACATATCCGTACTAACAAATTAGCATTGAGAAATAAACAATAAACGGTACGATTTCAGAATAATGTGTATCCCACGTCAAAATGAGACATAGTATCAAGAGGAATCAACAGTGACTTGTTTCAGGGAATCAATTATAATATTTCAGGGAATCAATTATAATATTTCAGGGAATCAATTATAATATTTCAGAACAAACACAGGTAATTAGACCAATGGAGAGAACATATCAGGGGGAGAAAGAATGATGTAGATTTCAATAAAGAAGTGGAGAGCTTGGAAGTAGAAAGATATTCAAGTGACAGACAAGTGTGGCGACACACAGACTGAACGCTGGCTAGGTGGGTGGGGTTTAATGAATAGGAGAAGAGATGGAAGGATGGGTGAATAAATGGTTGGATGAATAAATGGATGGAGGCATTAATAAATGGATGGATGGATGAATTAAATGGAAGGATGGATGAATAAATGGATGGATGGATGAATGAACAAATGGATGGGTGGGTGGATGAATAAATGGATGGATGGATGAATAAATGGATGGATGAACAGACAGACAAACAGGTAAATGGATGAATGAATAAATGGACGGACAGACAGTCATACTGATAGACAGATAGACAGACAGATAGATAGATAGATAGATAGATAGATAGATAGATAGATAGATAGATAGATAGATAGATAGATAGATAGATAGATAGATAGATAGATAGATAGATAGATAACTTCCCAGCACCAACACTCAATTACCGAAGATGCAAGCTTGGTCACGTGACTTTTGTGGGAAGTCACGTGACGGAATGTTAAACGAAAAGAATGTACCCAGAATCACCAATGTGGAGCTCATGGAGAGAACTAGACACATACCAGTCAACTGAGAGGTGAGGACAAGAGGCTGGCGCTGGATGGACACACACTGAGTAAACCTGGGGATAAAGTAACTAGACACTCTCTTGTCTGGAACCCACAAGATAGGACACACACTGAGTAAACCTGGGGATAAAGTAACTAGACACTCTCTTGTCTGGAACCTACAAGATAGGACACACACTGAGTAAACCTGGGGATAAAGTAACTAGACACTCTCTTGTCTGGAACCCACAAGATAGGACACACACTGAGTAAACCTGGGGATAAAGTAACTAGACACTCTCTTGTCTGGAACCCACAAGATAGGACACACACTGAGTAAACCTGGGGATAAAGTAACTAGACACTCTCTTGTCTGGAACCTACAAGATAGGACACACACTGAGTAAACCTGGGGATAAAGTAACTAGACACTCTCTTGTCTGGAACCCACAAGATAGGACACACACTGAGTAAACCTGGGGATAAAGTAACTAGACACTCTCTTGTCTGGAACCTACAAGATAGGACACACACTGAGTAAACCTGGGGATAAAGTAACTAGACACTCTCTTGTCTGGAACCTACAAGATAGGACACACACTGAGTAAACCTGGGGATAAAGTAACTAGACACTCTCTTGTCTGGAACCCACAAGATAGGACACACAGTGAGTAAACCTGGGGATAAAGTAACTAGACACTCTCTTGTCTGGAACCCACAAGATAGGACACACACTGAGTAAACCTGGGGATAAAGTAACTAGACACTCTCTTGTCTGGAACCCACAAGATAGGACACACACTGAGTAAACCTGGGGATAAAGTAACTAGACACTCTCTTGTCTGGAACCTACAAGATAGGACACACACTGAGTAAACCTGGGGATAAAGTAACTAGACACTCTCTTGTCTGGAACCTACAAGATAGGACACACACTGAGTAAACCTGGGGATAAAGTAACTAGACACTCTCTTGTCTGGAACCCACAAGATAGGACACACACTGAGTAAACCTGGGGATAAAGTAACTAGACACTCTCTTGTCTGGAACCCACAAGATAGGACACACACTGAGTAAACCTGGGGATAAAGTAACTAGACACTCTCTTGTCTGGAACCCACAAGATAGGACACACACTGAGTAAACCTGGGGATAAAGTAACTAGACACTCTCTTGTCTGGAACCTACAAGATAGGACACACACTGAGTAAACCTGGGGATAAAGTAACTAGACACTCTCTTGTCTGGAACCCACAAGATAGGACACACACTGAGTAAACCTGGGGATAAAGTAACTAGACACTCTCTTGTCTGGAACCCACAAGATAGGACACACACTGAGTAAACCTGGGGATAAAGTAACTAGACACTCTCTTGTCTGGAACCCACAAGATAGGACACACACTGAGTAAACCTGGGGATAAAGTAACTAGACACTCTCTTGTCTGGAACCCACAAGATAGGACACACACTGAGTAAACCTGGGGATAAAGTAACTAGACACTCTCTTGTCTGGAACCCACAAGATAGGACACACACTGAGTAAACCTGGGGATAAAGTAACTAGACACTCTCTTGTCTGGAACCCACAAGATAGGACACACACTGAGTAAACCTGGGGATAAAGTAACTAGACACTCTCTTGTCTGGAACCCACAAGATAGGACACACACTGAGTAAACCTGGGGATAAAGTAACTAGACACTCTCTTGTCTGGAACCCACAAGGTAGGACACACACTGAGTAAACCTGGGGATAAAGTAACTAGACACTCTCTTGTCTGGAACCCACAAGATAGGACACACACTGAGTAAACCTGGGGATAAAATAACTAGACACTCTCTTGTCTGGAACCCACAAGATAGGACACACACTGAGTAAACCTGGGGATAAAGTAACTAGACACTCTCTTGTCTGGAACCCACAAGATAGGACACACACTGAGTAAACCTGGGGATAAAGTAACTAGACACTCTCTTGTCTGGAACCCACAAGATAGGACACACACTGAGTAAACCTGGGGATAAAGTAACTAGACACTCTCTTGTCTGGAACCCACAAGATAGGACACACACTGAGTAAACCTGGGGATAAAGTAACTAGACACTCTCTTGTCTGGAACCCACAAGATAGGACACACACTGAGTAAACCTGGGGATAAAGTAACTAGACACTCTCTTGTCTGGAACCCACAAGATAGGACACACACTGAGTAAACCTGGGGATAAAGTAACTAGACACTCTCTTGTCTGGAACCCACAAGATAGGACACACACTGAGTAAACCTGGGGATAAAGTAACTAGACACTCTCTTGTCTGGAACCCACAAGATAGGACACACACTGAGTAAACCTGGGGATAAAGTAACTAGACACTCTCTTGTCTGGAACCCACAAGGTAGGACACACACTGAGTAAACCTGGGGATAAAGTAACTAGACACTCTCTTGTCTGGAACCCACAAGATAGGACACACACTGAGTAAACCTGGGGATAAAGTAACTAGACACTCTCTTGTCTGGAACCCACAAGATAGGACACACACTGAGTAAACCTGGGGATAAAGTAACTAGACACTCTCTTGTCTGGAACCCACAAGATAGGACACACACTGAGTAAACCTGGGGATAAAGTAACTAGACACTCTCTTGTCTGGAACCCACAAGATAGGACACACACTGAGTAAACCTGGGGATAAAGTAACTAGACACTCTCTTGTCTGGAACCCACAAGATAGGACACACACTGAGTAAACCTGGGGATAAAGTAACTAGACACTCTCTTGTCTGGAACCCACAAGATAGGACACACACTGAGTAAACCTGGGGATAAAGTAACTAGACACTCTCTTGTCTGGAACCCACAAGATAGGACACACACTGAGTAAACCTGGGGATAAAGTAACTAGACACTCTCTTGTCTGGAACCCACAAGGTAGGACACACACTGAGTAAACCTGGGGATAAAGTAACTAGACACTCTCTTGTCTGGAACCCACAAGATAGGACACACACTGAGTAAACCTGGGGATAAAGTAACTAGACACTCTCTTGTCTGGAACCCACAAGATAGGACACACACTGAGTAAACCTGGGGATAAAGTAACTAGACACTCTCTTGTCTGGAACCCACAAGATAGGACACACACTGAGTAAACCTGGGGATAAAGTAACTAGACACTCTCTTGTCTGGAACCCACAAGGTAGGACACACACTGAGTAAACCTGGGGATAAAGTAACTAGACACTCTCTTGTCTGGAACCCACAAGGTAGGACACACACTGAGTAAACCTGGGGATAAAGTAACTAGACACTCTCTTGTCTGGAACCCACAAGATAGGACACACACTGAGTAAACCTGGGGATAAAGTAACTAGACACTCTCTTGTCTGGAACCCACAAGATAGGACACACACCGAGTAAACCTGGGGATAAAGTAACTAGACACTCTCTTGTCTGGAACCCACAAGATAGGACACACACTGAGTAAACCTGGGGATAAAGTAACTAGACACTCTCTTGTCTGGAACCCACAAGATAGGACACACACTGAGTAAACCTGGGGATAAAGTAACTAGACACTCTCTTGTCTGGAACCCACAAGATAGGACACACACTGAGTAAACCTGGGGATAAAGTAACTAGACACTCTCTTGTCTGGAACCCACAAGATAGGACACACACTGAGTAAACCTGGGGATAAAGTAACTAGACACTCTCTTGTCTGGAACCCACAAGGTAGGACACACACTGAGTAAACCTGGGGATAAAGTAACTAGACACTCTCTTGTCTGGAACCCACAAGATAGGACACACACTGAGTAAACCTGGGGATAAAGTAACTAGACACTCTCTTGTCTGGAACCCACAAGATAGGACACACACTGAGTAAACCTGGGGATAAAGTAACTAGACACTCTCTTGTCTGGAACCCACAAGATAGGACACACACTGAGTAAACCTGGGGATAAAGTAACTAGACACTCTCTTGTCTGGAACCCACAAGATAGGACACACACTGAGTAAACCTGGGGATAAAGTAACTAGACACTCTCTTGTCTGGAACCCACAAGGTAGGACACACACTGAGTAAACCTGGGGATAAAGTAACTAGACACTCTCTTGTCTGGAACCCACAAGGTAGGACACACACTGAGTAAACCTGGGGATAAAGTAACTAGACACTCTCTTGTCTGGAACCCACAAGATAGGACACACACTGAGTAAACCTGGGGATAAAGTAACTAGACACTCTCTTGTCTGGAACCCACAAGATAGGACACACACTGAGTAAACCTGGGGATAAAGTAACTAGACACTCTCTTGTCTGGAACCCACAAGATAGGACACACACTGAGTAAACCTGGGGATAAAGTAACTAGACACTCTCTTGTCTGGAACCCACAAGATAGGACACACACTGAGTAAACCTGGGGATAAAGTAACTAGACACTCTCTTGTCTGGAACCCACAAGGTAGGACACACACTGAGTAAACCTGGGGATAAAGTAACTAGACACTCTCTTGTCTGGAACCCACAAGATAGGACACACACTGAGTAAACCTGGGGATAAAGTAACTAGACACTCTCTTGTCTGGAACCCACAAGATAGGACACACACTGAGTAAACCTGGGGATAAAGTAACTAGACACTCTCTTGTCTGGAACCCACAAGATAGGACACACACTGAGTAAACCTGGGGATAAAGTAACTAGACACTCTCTTGTCTGGAACCCACAAGATAGGACACACACTGAGTAAACCTGGGGATAAAGTAACTAGACACTCTCTTGTCTGGAACCCACAAGATAGGACACACACTGAGTAAACCTGGGGATAAAGTAACTAGACACTCTCTTGTCTGGAACCCACAAGATAGGACACACACTGAGTAAACCTGGGGATAAAGTAACTAGACACTCTCTTGTCTGGAACCCACAAGATAGGACACACACTGAGTAAACCTGGGGATAAAGTAACTAGACACTCTCTTGTCTGGAACCCACAAGGTAGGACACACACTGAGTAAACCTGGGGATAAAGTAACTAGACACTCTCTTGTCTGGAACCCACAAGATAGGACACACACTGAGTAAACCTGGGGATAAAGTAACTAGACACTCTCTTGTCTGGAACCCACAAGATAGGACACACACTGAGTAAACCTGGGGATAAAGTAACTAGACACTCTCTTGTCTGGAACCCACAAGATAGGACACACACTGAGTAAACCTGGGGATAAAGTAACTAGACACTCTCTTGTCTGGAACCCACAAGGTAGGACACACACTGAGTAAACCTGGGGATAAAGTAACTAGACACTCTCTTGTCTGGAACCCACAAGGTAGGACACACACTGAGTAAACCTGGGGATAAAGTAACTAGACACTCTCTTGTCTGGAACCCACAAGATAGGACACACACTGAGTAAACCTGGGGATAAAGTAACTAGACACTCTCTTGTCTGGAACCCACAAGATAGGACACACACTGAGTAAACCTGGGGATAAAGTAACTAGACACTCTCTTGTCTGGAACCCACAAGATAGGACACACACTGAGTAAACCTGGGGATAAAGTAACTAGACACTCTCTTGTCTGGAACCCACAAGATAGGACACACACTGAGTAAACCTGGGGATAAAGTAACTAGACACTCTCTTGTCTGGAACCCACAAGATAGGACACACACTGAGTAAACCTGGGGATAAAGTAACTAGACACTCTCTTGTCTGGAACCCACAAGATGAACCCACAAGATAGGACACACACTGAGTAAACCTGGGGATAAAGTAACTAGACACTCTCTTGTCTGGAACCCACAAGGTAGGACACACACTGAGTAAACCTGGGGATAAAGTAACTAGACACTCTCTTGTCTGGAACCCACAAGATAGGACACACACTGAGTAAACCTGGGGATAAAGTAACTAGACACTCTCTTGTCTGGAACCCACAAGATAGGACACACACTGAGTAAACCTGGGGATAAAGTAACTAGACACTCTCTTGTCTGGAACCCACAAGATAGGACACACACTGAGTAAACCTGGGGATAAAGTAACTAGACACTCTCTTGTCTGGAACCCACAAGGTAGGACACACACTGAGTAAACCTGGGGATAAAGTAACTAGACACTCTCTTGTCTGGAACCCACAAGATAGGACACACACTGAGTAAACCTGGGGATAAAGTAACTAGACACTCTCTTGTCTGGAACCCACAAGATAGGACACACACTGAGTAAACCTGGGGATAAAGTAACTAGACACTCTCTTGTCTGGAACCCACAAGATAGGACACACACTGAGAACACCTGAGGACGATATAACTAGACACTCTCTTGTATGGGACCCACAAGATAGAAAACACAGTAAGAAAACCCGAGGACAATATAACTAGACACTCTCTTGTCTGGAACCAGCAAGATAGGACACACAGTAAGAAAACCTGAGGACTATATAACTAGACTCTCTCTCTTGTCTGGAACACACAAGGTAAACGAAATATAGGGAGATTTAGAAACAACCCACGGAGAAGAGAATTACGGACAGGGATGAATATAACATGGGGAGAAGATGGGCGCGGCTGAGAGATATTGTACTAGATTGGGTGGTTTGGTGTAGAGTTGGTTGATGATTCCTGCCCCAATGGGAGATAATGGACAGAAGAAGAAGAAGAAGAAGAAGAAGAAGAAGAAGAAGAAGAAGAAGAAGAAGAAGAAGAAGAAGAAGAAGAAGAAGAAGAAGAAGAAGAAGAAGAAGAAGAAGAAGAAGGAAAAGAAGAAGACGAAGAAGAAGAAGAATTAAGACGACGACGGCGAAGAAGAGAAGAAGAAGAAGAAGAAGAAGAAAGAAGAAGAAGAAGAAGAAGAAGAAGAAGAAGAAGAAGAAGAAGAAGAAGAAGAAAGAAGAAGAAGAAGAAGAAGAAGAAGAAGAAGAAGAAGAAGAAGAAGAGAAGAAGAAGAAGAAGAAGAAGAAGAAGAAGAAGAAGAAGAAGAAGAAGAAGAAGAAGAAGAAGAAGAAGAAGAAGAAGAAGAAGAAGAAGAAGAAGAAGAAGAAGAAAGAAGAAGGAAAAAGAAGAAGAAGAAGAAGAAGAATTAGACGACGACGGCGAAGAAGAAGAAGAAGAAGAAGAAGAAGAAGAAGAAGAAGAAGAAGAAGAAGAAGAAGAAGAAGAAAGAAGAAGAAGAAGAAGAAGAAGAAGAAGAAGAAGAGAAGAAGAAGAAGAGGAAGAAGAAGAAGAGAAGAAGAAGAAGAAGAAGAAGAGAAGAAGAAGAAGAAGAAGAAGAAGAAGAAGAAAGGGAAATCAAGTTGAATGTGTACAAATGGAAAGTATGAAACTGTAATTAAACAAACGAATAAATAACTAACTTTCAGCTGAACCATCTCAGAACCAAAAACAAAACAAATAACAACACGACATCACAGTACACGGGAGCCACGGCAGCTCCTACATGAATGCCTGGTAGTCCTGTGTTCCATCCTCATCGAGATGGGAATAGTAACAAGTGACATGGGTCTCCAGATGGGAGCAGACTTGACAGAATTTGTACCACAAAATGTACTGGGAAGTTAAGGAGACACAGGTAGTATTGACCGCACCATTCACTCAGTGCAGGTGGCTCTACACAGGTGTGGAGTTAGAACAATATACCCAAGTAAGCCTCACAGTGCGGAACCCATCCACGACCACTACCCCTTTCAACCTCAGAAGAGAAGTTAAATTAGGTCCCATCCCAGCCTGATATTAATAATCATGAGACCGAATCAGTCACGTTTCAGATATTAATCTGAAAGGAATAAGGAAAACTCCATAGGGTTAATCTTCAACGTGTGGGAGATTATTCTTCCATTACCCCTACACCGTTCAATCCCAGAAGAGAAATTATTTTACAGCTCATCTCAGTTTCAAATTAATTATTATCCTGTGACCGAGTCAGCCACAACTGGGATATTAATTTGAAAGGAATTGTTGTCCAAAGAGAGTAATGATTCTAAGGTGTGGGAAAATAGTACGATAACTGTGTCTGTAATACAATGTGTGTTAAATAGATGTTAATTAATGCTGTAGAGATGATTGGTTGCTAGGAATAGTTCATGCTGGCTGGTAGGGTTTGTGCGATAGTGTCTGGCCGGTTGTCACGGGCGCCACGTGATGTAAACAACACATCGAGGGGGTGATTACTCTGAAAGTACACAAGAACCTGATTACAAGCGGGTCTATTATAGTCTGGGTAATTACTTCCCTTTGGTTAATGGACGTTGTGTCCACTACAGCTTTGATTCGGGCCATCGTTATTGGTCAGTTCTGGTTCGAATTCCTGGCTAAATTTACTGAGCAGAAAGTTTCTCATCGTGTTGGTCTCTACGCTTTCTGTGTGGCCATTTTGATCCAGGATTATTTCCCGCAGAAGATTGTGCAGATGGTGAAGATTTCCTGCCAAGGGAGTGGGACTTTGCAGAGATTGTCCCCGGCGCTGGAGGGCGTCCGGTCCGCAATTGTTAGTGGAATTTCTGCAAGACTTATCCTGTTCTGTGTTGATACATTCCGTTTGTTGTCGATGGTCATGTTGCGTGAGTATGTTCCACATGGGATATTGATTGTGGTCGGTTTCCTGAGAGGTCCCACGATGGCTCGAGCTGTCGGTGTTGACGATCATGTCAGATCTTTGACCAGAGTCAAGAGAACACTGACTCGAAGTCTTGAGCATCAGGTCAGATCTTTGGCCGGTGTCAGCAGAAGGTGTTGGATTTATATTCTGGGAGATTAGCGCTGAGAACAAACCCTGATTTGCTTGAAGCGAAGTCGGAGGTATACTTTGGTGCTCCCTGATTTCACAGCTGCTGTCTAGCCTGTTGGCAGAAACGGCAATATCATGACTGTTCTCCACGTCAAGATGGCGTCCAGTGCTTCCGTGTTGATTCGTGATGTGGGATTCTACAACGTTGCCAGACTGGGCACTGTTACTTTCAGTATCGTTGCCGTTGTGGTCAGCGCTCAGTTCCAGCAAAGCTTGAATGTCCATGAAATCCAGGAGGTCTTCCCTTGCCTCAAAACCTGAAGCACTCCTCTCGATCTCCTCCAGAGACAGGACATTGTCGTCTGCGTTGTCCGGGAAAGAGCTTTGGGAGGAGGTAGAATAGACCGACTGCGGTCCGTCTTGGAAATTATTGAGTATACTGCTGTTGTCATTGTTGCTGGCCAGTCCAGGGTTTTCCGTGATGCCGTTGAAGCAGGTGTTCAGGTTGTTGGTGTTGTTGGTGATGAAGACACTGCTAGCATTGGAAATCCCACTGCTGTTGCTGAGAATGGACAGTGGGCTTTCTTGTCGCAGCAAGGAGGCGAGAGAAGATGTGGACGATACAGAAGAAGTAGACAGTGGCTGAAGGAAATTGGAGCTGATGTCAGTTGATCTTGGTGCTCTGTCTCCAAAGAAAATAGGACTCTGTTGAGTGATTCTTCCCGGAGTGGAGCTACTGCAGCTGTTTGATGCAGACAGTGGGCTGTGGTTCGTGAGTTGGCCGTGGCTGGAAGGTATGAACCCACCCTCACTGAAGAACACTGGACTTGCGTGGACGGCTCTACTACCTGAGACTGGGCTTGGTGCAATGGGCGATGAACTTGTTAGGGTGGACTTTGGAGTTCTGGGCGATGGGGATCCAGGAAAAGCCGAATGGGTCGATTTAGGAAGAATTGGAATTATGGGCTTCTGACCTGCTAGGCTTAAACGAGGAGGAATTGAGTGTTTGGTCTGTTTGGCTGGAGATCCAGAAGATGAAGAACTCTTGGCTCCACTTGTATCCCCAGGACCTGGGCTTCGAAGCAGAGACACTGGGCTCTTTCTTGGCCGCCCTGCAATAGCGACCGGACTGCTTGGAAGGGCCGAGGTCGAGACGGGAGCTTCTTCGTCTGAGTTGATAATAAGCAACGGTACTGGACTTCTCCTGGGCACAGGGACCGGGAGATCGGAACTCTGGGTCAATGCTGCCCTCTTTCCTAGGACAGGACTTATGGCAATGGTGCTACTTGAAGATGATGGTAGAGTCCCGGGAGATTCGGGAATACCAGCTGGCGCAGGGCTGTGGCAGGGAATTGTCAGCGGGCTATGCCGCGGGGTTAAAGTGCAGACACTGGCGTGGTTCTGGATAATTCGAGTCAGCTGCTCTCGCTCTTCGTGGAGCTGTGTGATCTCCGACCTCAAAGACGTGTTGTGAATTTCCAGCCTCTGTGTTTCCTGGTTAAGAGGAGAGAATAAATAGTTTCAGAAAGTGGCATAAAAACACGTCAAAACGGCTTGCCTCAACCATATTAAAACTGACAAGAGAAACCACGGGGAAACAAGATACTCTTCAGAAGGGACAAAAATGCGCTGAATATATAAACAGCATTCAACGAGGTGTTGTGATGCTGCGGCCTAATGAGACCAGAGGAAAATCTTCACTACTGAGGCATAAAAAGTAGATGAGTTTAAGAACTTGAAAAATACAAGTAGCAGCTGAGTATGAGAACTTAGAGCACGTAAGTAGAAGCCGAGTTTCATAACTTGTGAAATACAAGTAGTTCTTGGGTTATGGAACTTACGAGGGGGATTGAAATGAAAATATTAAGAGCGTGAAAGAAATTACAATAACCATGCCATTGTCTTGTAACCTGTCAATATTGTTGTTAAGGATGTCAAGAGTGTTCAGCATGTGACACCACAGTGCAAACGAACACATAGACGTTATAATGACACTTTAAAGATGACCGTTCCATTTTTGACATGCACTAAAGAGAAGCAACGTTCTGTTATCCGCCTTTTTTTTTTTTAATCAGTGAAGGGGTAAAATATAGACATTCATCGGCAATGAAGGTACAGTATGGTGATGCATGCTTGTCTGTCCAGATAGTTTATGAGTGGAGTAGGAAGTTTCAAGACGGCGGCGTGACTTCTGTGACAGACTGTTCATGACCGGATCACGCACACCGAGTAGTGACCCCAGATAATTTTTTCTACAGGAATCCAAGCATTTTATCGGAGCTGGGGGACTAACAACGGCTGCCTAGAAGAGGCTGCTAAAAGTAGAACCAAATATATATATATATATATATATATATATATATATATATATATATATTGAGAGAGAGAGAGAGAGAGAGAGAGAGAGAGAGAGAGAGAGAGAGAGAGAGAGAGAGAGAGAGAGAGAGAGAGAGAGAGAGAGAGAGAGAGAGAGAGAGAGAGAGAGAGAGAGAGAGAACGAACGAACGAACTTTATTTTAAAAGGATAACAAGTTAGGCACGAAGGTCCGTCTTACATTCGACCCTTTCAATCACTCATCTTTCATTCATCAAATGTGCATGTTACATTTACATAGGAGAAAAGACATTGTCAAATGGATTTTGTAAGCATAAACAATGCATATTACGCATGATACATTCACATGGGGGAAACAAAAACATTGTCAAATGAAAGTTGTAAACATAAACAGTGCTTATTGCAATGTTGTGAGACACATCCCCCATCTACCCTCACATCCCGCAGCCACCCACACATCCCACAGCCACCCACACATCCCGCAGCCACCCACACATCCCCTACCCACCACACCTCCCCCACCCACCCACACATACCTCCATGCACTCACACAGACCCAGGCAAGCATATATGCCACCACCAACCCACTGATCCACCCACACACATTTCCTCACCCACATCCCCCACCCATCCCATAACCGACACGCACACACAAACCAACATATTCTCCACCCCCCCCCCCCCACACACACACCCACAACCACCCAGCAATACACACATCATAAAACCACACACACATACCCCGCCAACCCACACATCCCGCACCTATCCACACACAAATCCCGCACCCTCACAATTTTCCCCACCCATCCACACACGAGAGAGAGAGAGAGAGAGAGAGAGAGAGAAGAGAGAGAGAGAGAGAGAGAGAGAGAGAGAGAAAGAGAGAAAGAGAGAAAGGGAGAGAGAGAGGGGGATAAATGATATTCTTTGGTTATGTGATGAAAAGAGAGACATTGTAGATCATCATGAGAATGGAAAGATCAATGGGGAAAAGATGTATGCAGAAATATTCTGGATAGACTAAGACGGTGGCTTGGAGAAATATCATCAGCAGAGTTGATCCAGAACACCAAAGACCGAGAACTGTACACAGATTTGAACCCCTACTCTAGATGTCATGACACATGGTGGTGATTATAAAGATAAGTATTCAGATAATAACAACTTCCTTGAAAGGGGTTAAGGAAAGTAGAACATTGCATACAATCCCAAGAAAGAAAAATACAGATTGACAGCGTTCTGTGGTCATATAATGATCAATTGGGGGACCCTTTGAGGCCATCAAAACAGTTCATAAATAAATACACACACATTGTTTGACCCTCATAGAAGTAGGGTAAGCAATAGAGACTAGAGAATGCACTAGACAGCGTAAAAATTGAAAGCTATAGTTACCGACCAGGATTCGAACCTGTCATCTCCAAATGACGACAGTGGTTCGCTAATGGAACAAGTGTTTTCATTAGCCAGGTCTATCATCTACATGAACCCGCAACTATGGGATGTTGACAGAACTCATATCTAGCCATTGAGATAGCACCATAGGTCTCCGAATTTTATATTAAACCAGCGTAGTTCAAATAAAACGTACGCACGCACGCACACAACACCAGACCGTAAGGCTGTGTATTTACAAATATTTAAAGAAGAGAAATGATTGGTCGATTTGTGGGTTCATGTGGATGATAGACCCGACTAATGATAATGATGATGGTTATCGAACCATTTCCCCATTGCTACACACCCAACCCACTATTGGAAGAGTTGCACGCCCAACACTTAAAAGGTAGTTGCAAAGCCTTTACAGGACGTCGCAGTCAACACCAGCATTGTTTAGTTGTTTGTGATTTCTTGGTAAGTTTAAGTTCAGTAGTTTGCCATTGCTTTCTGAACGACTGGCACCCATACCATTGTATGAAAACTCGCAGTCCAAAAACGAAATTTAATGTGGAAAGTTAACTCCCTTTAGTCCTAGAACTCAGCTGAAACAAGTCGTCTTGCATCTGATCAGTTATCTCCCCTGGTAAGAAACGTACACTCGGATTCTTATTTTATTATCTCCCTTTATATTATTCTCTTTTGAGATAACAATAATTGGTTTCTTATTGGGAAGTTGTCCGACTGCGGCGTCATCTCAGGCACTCCGCTATGCCTCCCAAGTAGTGAATGTCTGATTTATTGTTTTCGCTCATTATCCGCAACTTTGGGTAGGAGTTTCCGTCGCGCGGGAAATGACACAATCAGCAATCAGCGGTTGAAGAGATGAGACCACACGCGGCTATCCACGCCCCCCTACTGGGTGGTCCAATATTTCGGGTTGTTTATGCACCCGTCACTCGCCCCAGTGAATCACTTGTATTCCCAGAGAAAACAGAAAACCCTCGCCTCTGCCTCGTAGTGCCACCGATGTGTTTTCTTCCAGATAATCTGTTAGTTCACCATCGGAATCCTTTAACTCGCTATGCGTTTGAACTCCAAATAGTGGCAGGCGTGGCTTTGAGGTGTCCTCTTAAAGTTCCGGATGTTCCAGGTTCTAAATTGCATGTCATTTGCAGGATGTTGTAATCAACCTGAACCCCGGCTTGATTTTTCAAGGCGATACGTATGGTTAGTTAGTCCGCTGGATATCTTTTACAGGACGTCGCAGTCAACTTCAGCATTCTGGGGTGTTTGTGATTTCTTGGCGACGACCGAGATCTGTGGAGAGCCATGAACCCCTGCGCCAGCTGACAGGGCACTTGATGATGATGATGGGAAGTTTACGTTCAGTACTTTGATATTGCTTTCTGAACGACCGGCACTCATATCACTGCATGAAAACCAACGCAAGGCGGTCTGCTGCCAAATCGAAGGCAGCTGTGTTTAGAACGCGGTATGTGGGATTGCGAATTGTGTCTGTAACCCCTTCGCCACAGAGCCGACCACATTATGGTAGGTTGCAGCACTGCCAGTCTTGGTTACCACTAAGGGCCGGCTAACGCAGGGACGTGGCCGACTTTCCGTCTCATGTAATGTCTGTCACATATAATTTCTGTCTCATATAATGTCCGTCATATATAATTTCTGTCTCAGATAATGTACGTCTCATATAATTTCTGTCTCATATAATGTCCATCCCATATAATTTCCATCCCATATAATGTCCGTACCATATAATGTCCGTCTCATATAATGTCCGTCCCATATAATGTCCGTCTCATATAATGTCCGTCTCATATAATGTCCGTACCATATAATGTCCGTCCCATATAATGTCCGTACCATATAATGTCCGTCTCATATAATGTCCGTCTCATATAATGTCCGTCTCATATAATGTCCGTCTCATATAATGTCCGTACCATATAATGTCCGTACCATATAATGTCCGTCTCATATAATGTCCATCCCATATAATGTCCGTCCCATATAATGTCCGTACCATATAATGTCCGTCTCATATAATGTCCATCCCATATAATTTCCATCCCATATAATGTCCGTACCATATAATGTCCGTCTCATATAATGTCCGTACCATATAATGTCCATCCCATATAATTTCCATCCCATATAATGTCCGTACCATATAATGTCCGTCTCATATAATGTCCGTCCCATATAATGTCCGTCTCATATAATGTCCGTCTCATATAATGTCCGTACCATATAATGTCCATCCCATATAATTTCCATCCCATATAATGTCCGTACCATATAATGTCCGTCTCATATAATTTCCATCCCATATAATGTCCGTCCCATATAATGTCCGTCTCATATAATGTCCGTCCCATATAATGTCCGTCCCATATAATGTCCGTACCATATAATGTCCGTATATAATGTACGTCTCATATAATTTCCATCCCATATAATGTCCGTACCATATAATGTCCGTATATAATGTACGTCTCATATAATTTCCATCCCATATAATGTCCGTCCCATATAATGTCCGTCTCATATAATGTCCGTCCCATATAATGTCCGTCCCATATAATGTCCGTACCATATAATGTCCGTTTCATATAATGTCCGTCCCATATAATGTCCGTACCATATAATGTCCGTACCATATAATGTCCGTACCATATAATGTCCGTACCATATAATGTCCGTCTCATATAATGTCCGTACCATATAATGTCCGTATATAATGTACGTCTCATATAATTTCCATCCCATATAATGTCCGTCCCATATAATGTCCGTCTCATATAATGTCCGTCCCATATAATGTCCGTCCCATATAATGTCCGTACCATATAATGTCCGTCTCATATAATGTCCGTCCCATATAATGTCCGTACCATATAATGTCCGTACCATATAATGTCCGTCTCATATAATGTCCGTCCCATATAATGTCCGTCCCATATAATGTCCGTACCATATAATGTCCGTCCCATATAATGTCCGTCCCATATAATGTCCGTCTCATATAATGTCCGTCCCATATAATGTCCGTCCCATATAATGTCCGTACCATATAATGTCCGTCCCATATAATGTCCGTCCCATATAATGTCCGTCCCATATAATGTCCGTCCCATATAATGTCCGTCTCATATAATGTCCGTCCCATATAATGTCCGTACCATATAATGTCCGTACCATATAATGTCCGTCTCATATAATGTCCGTCCCATATAATGTCCGTACCATATAATGTCCGTACCATACAATGTCCGTCTCATATAATGTCCGTCCCATATAATGTCCGTACCATATAATGTCCGTATATAATGTCCGTCTCATATAATGTCCGTATATAATGTCCGTCCCATATAATGTCCGTCCCATATAATGTCCGTCCCATATAATGTCCGTCCCATATAATGTCCGTCCCATATAATGTCCGTACCATATAATGTCCGTCTCATATAATGTCCGTCTCATATAATGTCCGTCTCATATAATGTCCGTCCCATATAATGTCCGTACCATATAATGTCCGTACCATATAATGTCCGTATATAATGTACGTCTCATATAATTTCCATCCCATATAATGTCCGTACCATATAATGTCCGTATATAATGTACGTCTCATATAATTTCCATCCCATATAATGTCCGTCCCATATAATGTCCGTCTCATATAATGTCCGTCCCATATAATGTCCGTCCCATATAATGTCCGTATATAATGTCCGTCTCATATAATGTCCGTATATAATGTCCGTCCCATATAATGTCCGTCCCATATAATGTCCGTCCCATATAATGTCCGTCCCATATAATGTCCGTACCATATAATGTCCGTACCATATAATGTCCGTATATAATGTACGTCTCATATAATTTCCATCCCATATAATGTCCGTACCATATAATGTCCGTATATAATGTACGTCTCATATAATTTCCATCCCATATAATGTCCGTCCCATATAATGTCCGTCCCATATAATGTCCGTCCCATATAATGTCCGTCTCATATAATGTCCGTCCCATATAATGTCCGTCCCATATAATGTCCGTACCATATAATGTCCGTACCATATAATGTCCGTCCCATATAATGTCCGTATATAATGTCCGTCTCATATAATGTCCGTATATAATGTCCGTCCCATATAATGTCCGTCCCATATAATGTCCGTCCCATATAATGTCCGTCCCATATAATGTCCGTCCCATATAATGTCCGTCCCATATAATGTCCGTCCCATATAATGTCCGTCCCATACAATGTCCGTCTCATATAATGTCCGTCTCATATAATGTCCGTCTCATATAATGTCCGTCTCATATAATGTCCGTCCCATATAATGTCCGTCCCATATAATGTCAGTACCATATAATGTCAGTACCATATAATGTCCGTACCATATAATGTCCGTACCATATAATGTCCGTCCCATATAATGTCCGTCTCATATAATGTCCGTCCCATATAATGTCCGTCCCATATAATGTCCGTACCATATAATGTCCGTCTCATATAATGTCCGTACCATATAATGTCCGTACCATATAATGTCCGTCCCATATAATGTCCGTATATAATGTCCGTCTCATATAATGTCCGTATATAATGTCCGTCCCATATAATGTCCGTCCCATATAATGTCCGTCCCATATAATGTCCGTCCCATATAATGTCCGTCCCATATAATGTCCGTCCCATATAATGTCCGTCCCATATAATGTCCGTCCCATACAATGTCCGTCTCATATAATGTCCGTCCCATATAATGTCCGTCCCATATAATGTCCGTACCATATAATGTCCGTCCCATATAATGTCCGTACCATATAATGTCCGTACCATATAATGTCCGTCCCATATAATGTCCGTCCCATATAATGTCCGTATATAATGTCCGTCTCATATAATGTCCGTATATAATGTCCGTCCCATATAATGTCCGTCCCATATAATGTCCGTCCCATATAATGTCCGTACCATATAATGTCCGTCCCATATAATGTCCGTCCCATATAATGTCCGTCTCATATAATGTCCGTTTCATATAATGTCCGTCTCATATAATGTCCGTCCCATATAATGTCCGTCCCATATAATGTCCGTCCCATATAATGTCCGTATATAATGTCCGTCTCATATAATGTCCGTATATAATGTCCATCCCATATAATGTCCGTACCATATAATGTCCGTCCCATATAATGTCCGTACCATATAATGTCCGTATATAATGTCCGTCCCATATAATGTCCGTCCCATATAATGTCCGTCCCATATAATGTCCGTCTCATATAATGTCCGTCCCATATAATGTCCGTCCCATATAATGTCCGTCCCATATAATGTCCGTCCCATATAATGTCCGTCTCATATAATGTCCGTATATAATGTCCGTCCCATATAATGTCCGTATATAATGTCCGTCCCATATAATGTCCGTATATAATGTCCGTCCCATATAATGTCCGTCCCATATAATGTCCGTACCATATAATGTCCGTCCCATATAATGTCCGTCCCATATAATGTCCGTCCCATATAATGTCCGTCTCATATAATGTCCGTCCCATATAATGTCCGTCCCATATAATGTCCGTCCCATATAATGTCCGTCCCATATAATGTCCGTCTCATATAATGTCCGTATATAATGTCCGTCCCATATAATGTCCGTACCATATAATGTCCGTCCCATATAATGTCCGTCTCATATAATGTCCGTCTCATATAATGTCCGTCCCATATAATGTCCGTCTCATATAATGTCCGTCCCATATAATGTCCGTCCCATATAATGTCCGTCCCATATAATGTCCGTCTCATATAATGTCCGTCTCATATAATTTCCGTGTCATATAATTTCCACACCATTCTAGATATCATCGGTAACAGGCAATCACGTGGGACGGATTCCATGACAAAACCAGTCCTTGTGAGGACTACGTGAGTTCAATACCAGTCCTTGTGAGGACTACGTGAGTTCAATACCAGTCCTTGTGAGGACTACGTGAGTTCAATACCAGTCCTTGTGAGGACTACATGAGTTCAAAACCAGTCCTTGTGAGGACTACGTGAGTTCAAGACCAGTCCTTGTGAGGACTACGTGAGTTCAAGACCAGTCCTTTACAGGACTATCTCAAAACATTGTCAATGAAGCTATAACCGAATCTGTCCTGACAAAATGACAAAAACCAGTCCTTTTAGATAAAAAGACGAACAACGCGAAAAGGGAGGGAACGTGCACGGGGGGTGTACTGAATCTGGCAACTCCTCCTCAGGACCAACTCAACGCAAAAAAAAAAAAAAAAAAAAAAAAGCAGGAAAATGCCAATAAGCTGAGAGCCCGATGGGACCCAGTCGAATCCAACAAGCACAGATGGAAATATATAACCCAGTCCTGTTTAGGACTAACTCGTAAGAGAGCAAAGAAATGAAAGATAATGTAAATCTGCAAACAACGGATCTCAGCCATAACTCACGCTGGTGAAGCAGGTTGAACAAGGTCGAATTCTCTCCCCCCCCCCCCCCCCCCCCGTTAGTATGGAATCTATTCGAAATCTTCCCATACCCACTTTCCGAGGCTGGGTCGACCCCAGGGCAATAACGGACGGAAAAATAATCTTGTCATAGCCGAGAATCGAACCCAAACCGCTGTGCTAGTAAAACAACGCCAACCAACCCGCCTAGCTGGCTCTGCGACGCGACTAGTCTACCTGAAAAAAAGGTATCATCAATAACAATTATGTATACAACAAAAAACACGGCTAACTTATGTGGCAGGGGGTAAATAAATCTCGCACCAATACCTACAAACTTAGACAGGTAATTTGGACAGGTAAATCACAGGTGAGGGGAAGTATCGCTTAGGCTCCATAAATATCACACCTGCACCACCCGAAGAAGAGCGTTTGTAGCTTGGTCCACCCCTGCCATTGTCTATTAGTGTTCAATTAAGCCAGTTGTCAGAGATGCTTACGTTCTAGTTGTCTGGGGACTGAGGAACGTCGGCGTGGCTGGGACGTTTTGTGTCTATTGTGGGTAGGTGTAGACTGGGATATGTCTGGGGCGTTTTGTGTCTATTGTGGGTGTGTGTAGATGGGATATGTCTGGGACGTTTTGTGTTTAGTGTGGGTAGGTGTGGACTGGGATATGTCTGATATGTTTTGTGTCTGTTGTGGCTAGGCGTGGACTGGGATATGTCTGGGACGCGTTGTGTTTAGTGTGGGTAGGTTTAGACTGGGATATGTTTGGGACGTTTTGTGTTTAGTGTGGGTAGGTGTGGACTGGGATATGTCTGATATGTTTTGTGTCTGTTGTGGCTAGGCGTGGACTGGGATATGTCTGGGACGCGTTGTGTTTAGTGTGGGTGTGTGTAGACTGGGATATGTCTGGGACGTTTTGTGTTTAGTGTGGGTAGGTGTAGACTGGGATATGTCTGATATGTTTTGTGTCTGTTGTGGCTAGGCGTGGACTGGGATATGTCTGGGACGCGTTGTGTTTAGTGTGGGTAGGTGTAGACTGGGATATGTCTGGGGCGTTTTGTGTCTATTGTGGGTAGGTGTAGACTGGGATATGTCTGGGGCGTTTTGTGTCTATTGTGGGGGTGTGTAGACTGGGATATGTCTGGGACGTTTTGTGTTTAGTGCGGGTAGGTGTAGACTGGGATATGTCTGGGACATTTTGTGTTTATTATGGGTAGGTGTGGACATGGCTGGGACGTTTTGTGGATATTGTGTGTAGGTGTAGACAGGGATATATCTGATATGTTTTGTATCTGTTGTAGTAGGTGTAGACTGGGATATGTCTGGGGCGTGCTGTGTCTATTGTGGGTGTATGTAGCCTGGGATAAGGCTGGGATGTTATATGTATATTGTGTGTAGGTGTAGACAGGGATTTAGCTGGGATGTTATATGTATATTGTGTGTAGGTGTAGACAGGGATTTGGCTGGGATGTTATATGTATATTGTGTGTAGGTGTAGACAGGGATTTGGCTGGGATGTTATATGTATATTGTGTGTAGGTGTAGACAGGGATTTGGCTGGGATGTTATATGTATATTGTGTGTAGGTGTAGACAGGGATTTGGCTGGGATGTTATATGTATATTGTGTGTAGGTGTAGACAGGGATTTGGCTGGGATGTTATATGTATATTGTGTGTAGGTGTAAACAGGGATTTGGCTGTGACGTTTTGTGGATATTGTGTGTAGGTGTAGTCAGGGATTTGGCTGGGATGTTATATGTATATTGTGTGTAGGTGTAGACAGGGATTTGGCTGGGATGTTATATGTATATTGTGTGTTGGTGTAAACAGGGATTTGGCTGTGACGTTTTGTGTATATTATGGGTAGGTCTAGATAGGGATATATCTGAGATGTTTTGTGTATATTGTGTGTAGGTTTAGACAGGAATATGGCTGGGACGTTTTATGTTTATTAGTGTAGGTGTAGACAGGGATATGTTTGGGACGTTTTGTGATTATTATGTGTAGGTGTAGACAGGAGTATGTCTGAGATGTTTTCTGTCTATTATAGGTAGGTGTAGACTGGGATACGCAGATATGGCCCGGACGTTTTGTGTATTTTGTGGGTAGGTGTAGACTGGGATATGTGTGGGACGTTTTGTATCTGTTTGGAATAGATGCAGACAGTGACATGTCTCTACTGTTTTATTGTTTTGTTCCATTGGGACAGGCGCACACGTTTTATGTTTACTGAGACAGACTTGCGGGAAGGGCTGGGACGTCTTTATAGGAAGATTGACAGTACAAGAGAAAGAAGGCTGTGGACAGACATGATCACCAACGCCACACGGCATTTACTATTGGAAGAATAAATGTGTAAAACCATACCCAATGAACGGTATTTATGAAGTTTTGTTCCGTTTCTGCCACGGACATTCTTTATTTACTGGAAGGAAATTTACTAGCGCGAGCGTTACCTTCACCTTCACACATCAAGATTTAAAAAACCTGACTGGAAGATCCGAAACAATGTTTTTCTACCGTCTAGCCAGGAAGGTTTTTCGTTTCGTCTCGCAAGTGGGATACCAAACGAACAGCGATGCTAGAGACATCAAAAGGGAGAAGAAGGGAGGTGTACTTTCCTAGACGACATTTGTAGATATGAATGGGATGTGAAATCACTTCTTAACACGCTCAAAACGAAGGCTGTTTACAAATTGTGTTAAAGCTAGTTAGTAATTTAGTGGTAGGATTATCCTCACTGCACATGGAACTATTCAGTCCATATGTGTTCGGATCGACTCAGCTTGTAGCGGTCGACGACAATAGTTCTGTTTTCTTTGACTATTCCTTTGTATGCCCCTAAGAAGATGATCGACTTCATCGCACCGGTGTATTACCCACATGGCTCGGTTTCTTTACGCAGGGCGGACTGCCGAAAGCGTAGCATAGAGAACGAACTCAGTACCTCCAGCGACGAACCCCTGAGATATTCGGAAAAGTGGCGTCCACAACCTTCATAGCGCGAAGCAGCCGGCTCGAACAATTCGCCACATTAACCCCCCCCCCCCCCTTCTTTTTTTTTAAAACCCCCACCTGTTCACAATGATGAAATATTTTATTGTGGTTATGTCTTGCGTCCAATTCATGATGGTCTTATAATGGGTCTAATTAATAATGCTCTGTTCATGTTTTTGGAATCACATTGTCTCATCATTGTCACATTTATAATAATCTTACCAAGTGCTCACTCTGTGGTGAATCACATTGTCTTATCATTGTCACATTTATAATAATCTCGCGCTGTGGTGAATCACATTGTCTTATTACTGTCACATTTATAATAATCTCGCGCTGTGGTGAAGAAGTTACGAGTACAGTTCGTAATTCCGCATACCGCGTTCGAAACACAGCCGGGGGCGATTTGGAAGCAGGCCGCCTTGCGTTGATGTTCATACAATGGTATGAGTGCCGATCGTTCAGAAATCAATGGCAAACTACTGAACGTAAAGCGTGCCAAGAAATCACAAACAGCCACAAAAATTCTGGGGTTGACTGCGACGTCCTGTAAAGGATATGCAACTAACTTTAACAAACTTACCAAGTGTCTAATGTAAAAACATGAGAGAAACCATAGTGCCAAAGCAGGTGCTACACTTCTCTGATAATTGTTAAGTCTTTATATTTTTAGGTCAAGAGATATTATGTTAATTTTTTCCTCGCCTTTCATTGCCAGGCAATTCATGGAGGTACCTGATCGTCATGGCGAATTGGTAGGCGGGCAAGTAAGACGTCCGAAGAGATGATTGTCTCAGGGCACGGTTTGTCCATTTTCCCCATCTTTGAAAATTGGAAGTTCAGATGTCATCGACCAAAAATTGAGTTGAGTGTTGGCGCGACACTATGAGTTGTACATTTCTTTCGAAATTCTTTGTTTCTTAAATATTGAGCACAACCCACTACTGGCAACGCCGATCGCATTCTGGTATGAACCTAAGGCCTATCCACGTCAATATGGATAGGAGGCCTGGTGTTCCTTGCCAGTGAGAAGTCCTGATCGTTCGGGTCCCATCGATTGACGGACGTCGGTCGCGGCGATTGGGCAATCTTGAGCATAGCCTACGATGGGTAGCGTTGTGATATTCTGTTGTGATAATTTAGTGTGTCCGGTGTGTGCCGCGTGGTTACACACCCGCTTCACACGCGTGATCCAGGACTGTTTCCGGATCCGGTCAGGGATATGCACTACTGATGAGCTCAAACGAGGGCGAAACTCGAGTATAGTGCTTCCATATTGACGTGGATAGGCCTTAGGTTCATACCAGAATGCGATCGGCGTTGCCAGTAGTGGGTTGTGCTCAATATTTAAATTTCGAATCCCGAAACAACCACATAATCTTTGTTTCTTGTTAGCCAAGTTAGCTGTGTTTAGACGTGGAGATTCAGAAGCTGGCGGACAGCTAGTTGCCGGTATTCGGGCGGCTGCCTTTTGCAATGAAGCGTGTGCGGGCTGATTGTGTTTGTTCGGACTGCTGTCTTCTTTCACAATGAATTGCATATTCAAGTAAGGGACGGCTTGTAGTCGGTGCTCTGTCTATTTGGTGTCGTCAAAGCTACTGTTTCCTTCATTAGTTCACACGATGGGCACTTCGTGTTGTTTTTCCTAGTACAGGAATTGAGCAATTATGGGCAACACGTGGCTATGACGTTGGAACCGTACAACTGCTTTTGTTGTTGTTGCTGCTGCTGCTGCTGCTACTACTACTACTACTACTACTACTACTACTACTACTACTACTACTACTACTACTACTACTACTACTACTACTGTTGCTGCTGCTGCTGCTGCTACTACTACTACTACTTGTACTACTACTACTACTACTACTACTACTACTACTACTACTACTACTACTACTACTACTACTACTACTACTACTACTACTACTACTACTACCACTACTACTACCTACTACTACTGCTGCTGCTGTTACTACTACTACTACTACTACTTGTAGTACTACTGCTACTGCTACTACTACTACTACTACTACTACTACTACTACTACTTGTAGTACTACTACCGCTGCTGCTGCTGCTGCTGCTGCTACTACTACTACTACTACTACTACTACTACTACTACTACTACTACTACTACTACTACTACTACTACTACTACTACTACTACTACTACTACTACTACCAACTACTACCAGTGGTAGTAATACTATTACAATTCACTGAAAATTCCGAAAATTATCTGGGACCCTGTTTACGAAGTTATGTCGACCTCAGAGCAACAGGAACGGAATCCTGCTGTTGATTGGGGATAAAGTCCGGACCACCGTCGTGAAAACTTAGGGACAACAGGTCAAATTAATTTAAAAACGGAACGGGTAAGACAAAGAGATACATCATCATCATCATCATCATCATCATCATCATCATCATCATCATCATCATCATCATCATCATGTGCCATGCCGATAAGTGTGGGTGATCATGTTTCGCAATCTCACATGATCATCAGCGTTGTGGATCAATTCTGTGTTTGTCTCGACCATGCCATATGGCCAAGCCATCCAGGTATTTACCTCTCTTACTTCCCCTTGTTCTTTTCACCTCAATTTTGTCAGTTGCCACCAAGTGTTCTAGTTTTTTTCTTCTCATAATGAGCCGAACAAATCACGCTAACAAACTTGTTTTGCGGTAATCTCTGAACACGTCCGTTCCACTATGTGACGTCATTCTCGTAAGGAAATTCCCGTGTGCACCACGGAGAATATTTATTATTGAACACTGATGTTTCCATGTGAAGATGTAATACATTTCATAATATGCACTTAATCTCTGACCAGTAAATAATATATCGCATGTAAACAAGCATCGAGATCTCCAGAATCTCCAGAACAAACATTTTTTGTTAGGTGTATATAACGATAGCCGGTCTTCCTGGCGACTTTCTCCGCAATCCCGTATATCCATGTAGAGGAACACAGCTGCGCGAGATTCGGTAGCGGATCGCGTCGTGTTGGTTACTTGTGGTTACGTGTGGGTTATGTGAGCCGGTCGCTCAGAAAGCAATGGCAAACTACTGAGCGTAATCTTGCCAAGATATCAACAACAGCGGTAAAATGCTGGTGTTGACAGCGATGTCCTGTAACTAGGATATGCGGGGAATATATATATATATATTCATTGGCACCTTTCCGTCTTGACAGACGATAGTTTGGTACATTGCGCTTCAAAAAGGCTTAATAACTACGACCCATGGCGGTGGCGAGTGTGGCTGGTAAGGCCAATTCTTGCTGCAAATGTTTGCCCACAGTAGATGCATGTGAAAACATGGTCATTTCCACCATCTTACGTCTTTCACGCTCTGTGTGTGCTTTATCTGCAATCATTTTCTCCTTTGTCTTTATTCCGTTTCTGATAGTAGCCCTCTATGCAACACGTTCAGCGGCGACGTGCTCCCACTGTGCATTATCAATGCCTGTATCAATCATGTCCCGCTTACACACATCTTTGTATCGTAGTAGAGGCCGACCCTGAGATCTCCTACCCGTCTGTAATTCACCAAAAAAGATGTCCTTTGGTATTCTACCATCATCCATCCTCCTAACGTGTCCTATCCATCTAAGTCTACGAAGACTGAGCATGGAATACACCGTCACACAACCTGATCTTTCCAATGCTTCAGTATTTGTGATTTTGTCTTGCCACTTAATACCAAGAATTCTTCGCAGACACCGCATATGAAAGCTGTTTAAACGTTTCTCTTGGCGTGAGTAAGTTGTCCAGGTTTCACTGCCATAAAGAAGAGTACTAAGGACACAGGCTTGGTAGACGAGGACTTTTGTTTTGGCAGTAAGCTTCCTGTTCTCCCAGACTATTTTTGCTAACATGTTCATTGTTGTTGCTGCCTTGCCAATCCTGATGTTGATTTCCTGATCGAGGGATAATTTGCTATTTACCTCTGATCCTAGATATGTAAAATGGTCTACTATCTCCAGTTCGGCGTCGTCAATAAAGATTGATGGTACACCATGTGCACCTTGTGACATAATCTGTGTCTTCTTTTTGTTAATTGTTAAACCAAATTCAGAACAAGCATTGGAGAATGCAGATAGTAGATGTTGTAATTCTTCCTCAGAGTGGGTCGTAATCGCAGCATCATCCGCAAAAAGCAACTCTCTGATTAGTACCCTGCTAATTTTGGTCTTGGCCTTCAATCTCTGAGCATTATAGAGGCCACCATCTGAGCGTGAATGAATGTATATACCGTCATCCTGATCACGAAAGGCATATTTCAGTAGAAGTGAAAAGTATATCCCAAAAAAGGGTGGGGGTTAATATACAGCCTTGCTTAACTCCTCTCTTGATTTCAAACTCTTCTGAAGTTGAGCCATCAAACTTGATTATACCCTTCATGCCTGTGTGGAACGATTCCACAATGGACAGAAGAGCTAGTGGGCAGCCAATCTTCTTTAGTTTTTTTAACAGACCCTCACGACTGACCAATCGAATGCCTTTGTGAGGTCGATGAAGGCAATAAACAGTGCCTGATTTTGTTCCTGGCATTTTTCTTGCATCTGTCGCAATAAGAATATCATATCAATGGTAGACCGGTTCTGACGGAAGCCGCACTGTGATTCGGGGTAGACTTGATCTCCCAGGACTTGAAGTCTGTGCACGACAATTCTGGCAAATACTTTCTCAACAATACACAGAAGTGAGATACTCCTATAGTTGTTACAGTCGCTCCGATCTCCCTTGTTCTTGTACAGCGTTATGATGTTTGAATCTTTGAAATCCTGTGGGACTTGTCCTTCTCGCCAGCATAGCTCTATTAGCTGGTGGATCTGTAGAGCGAGTGTGTCTTGCCCACTCCTGATCACCTCTATTGGAATCCCATCCTTGCCTGGAGCCTTATAAGATGCAAGCTCATTTATAGCACACTTAACTTCTGTTATAGTGGGAAGTGTGTCCAGGTGGTCAAGAGTTGGCAGGGCCTCTATGGCGTTGAGGGCATCATCCGCTAGCTTGGTCTCACTTGAGTAACGCTCTAAATAGTGCTCGACCCATCTATCCATCTGCTGTTTCTTATCAGTGATGATTTGTCCAGTCAAGGTTTTCAGCGGTGCACTTCTTTTGATCATTGGACCACAGGCTTTCTTTATCCCTTCATACATGCTTCTGATGTTTCCCTTATCACTTGCGATTTGAATGGACTCACATAACTTGATCCAATAGTCATTCGCACACTGCCTGGCAGCCTTTTGTACATCCTTCCTCGCTTGCTTCAGCTCACTCAGAGTGTTACGCGTTGGTCTTTCCTTGTTTCTTAAGAGAGCTATCTCCTTCTTTTTATCAATCAAGGGCTGCAGTATCTGGCTGTTTGCCGCAAACCAGTCCTGCCTCTTATGATCCACAGTGCCGTAAACCCCTACCGCTGTTTTATAAATAGGTTCCTTAACTTAAGTTTACTCCATTTATCATTTACTATACAATTTTCTGATGGATCATTGAAAGCGTCTTCAAGTTGCTGTTGAAATTCAAAGCACTTTCCAGGATCGTGAGTGTTAGTAATATTAATCCTGGGGCTAGACTTGTGTTTAGCTGTGTAGTTTCTCTTTGGTCTCAGTCTAACCCTTGCAACAACCAAAGAATGATCTGTATCACAGTCAGCACTGTGGTAACTTCGAGTTAATGATGTATGGTTCAGATGTTGTCTCCGTGTGATAATGAAGTCCAGCTGATGCCAATGGCTGGATCTTGGATGTTTCCATGTGACCTTATGCATCTCTTTTGTTTTAAAAAAGGAGTTTGTAATACATAGGTCATTTCTAGTGCAATGCTCCAGCAGCCTTTGCCCATTTTCATTCATGCGACCGATGTTGTATTTTCCAAGGCACACTGGCCATGAACTCGAGTCCTTGCCCACACGAGCATTGAAATCACCGAGCATATAAATGTAGTCGGATTTTGGAACTGCCTTGATCGCAGAGTCTAGCTGCTCATAGAACGTATCCTTCACATCATCAGATGAAGCGAGTGTCGGTGCATATGCAGTGAGAATGGTGGCAAATCCACAAGAGGTTGCCAAGCGCAGTGATAATAATCTTTCATTACCTCCAGCTGGGATATCAATCATTCCCAGTAGCGAATTCTTCACTGCAAAGCCCACACCATGTTGCCTTTTTTCTGCCTGCCCTCTTCCCTTCCAAAAAAAAGGTGTAATTGTTTTCCCTGAGTGACCTTTCCTCAGCGAGGCGAGTCTCCTGCAGGCCAGCAATATCAATGTTAAGACGATTGAGTTCGGCATCAATCACAGCCGTTTTTCTCACATCGTCAACATTTGTCAAGTCAGTTGAAAATCCTGGACACATGGTTCTCACGTTCCAGGTTGCAAGGCGTAGCTTGAGGTTTCTATTCTTTTTATTAGTACCCGGTGCATTGATTTTACAGCCTGCGATTCAGATATTGTCCTAGCCCCAAGCACCCATTGAAGCAGGCAGGCTGTGGCGGATCAGCACTCAATTGGCTGGGGGCTGTCCAGCTTGAGGCGGGCGGTAGCTGATCAGTGACACCTGTAGGTGTCTCCCACCGTCAGAGGCAACGCGTGGCGCCCCATGTCTACGCCAACTGACAAGGACTTATAACCCGTAACAGTTGCCTCTCGCTTTGATTCCGAGACCGGTTAAGACCAGGGATGGAGTTATTGCCTCTCCATAGCACAAAGCCTGGGCTAAAATAAAGAAACCATGAGGTGCCCATGCAGCATGATCCCTCTCTCGGCCTGCCTAGTTTACTCCAGAGGAAAGTTGACACCTATAATCTGGAACAAGACAAGCTGCAGAAGCTGCCGGATCAGCAAAGCAATGCTCTAACTGTCCGCCTGTCGGAGCTTCGATCCTAGACCAGCTGCCAACCAAGGCTTAGGGCCTGGTCTGCCCTGCCATGACTTATTTTTTCTTTGGGTTGCATTTCCTCGCACCAGGATAAGGCTAGTATCCTCCCAATTGCGCTCTTCCGCCCGAAGCCGTTGGCACAATGTGGGGTGTCGGGTTTGGTAAGCGCCGTCCAACATTCGGCGCTGACAGAACATATATATATATATATATATATAACTCTGAGGCTGTATGCTACATCTCATTATTTTCCCTCAATTGCTTACAGGGGTATAGATTTTTATATTAACAACTTTTAAGCCTTAACTGTGACTCACCCCTACTTCCAATTTTCCGCCATCCATTTGTGTTTGGTCCAAACATACTTTTTGGTTTGGTACACAATCTTTAAAATGGACTTTCTAACATAAATAGTAATCTATATATAGCATAATTATAAGGTGTTCTAGACACCTGAACAAGTCAACAAGCCTGATACTGGGGAAAATGGCACGTTGCAAGAACACCAAAAGACACGTGGCATCCAAGATGTGCAGCGTGGGAGCCGACAAGACCGTCAAGAAGACGAACGTGGAGAGCCTGCCTGCGAGCTGTAACAAAGAACCTGAAACTACAGCTACTACTGAAGCCACCACGAGGGAGACCATCGACAGCCCACCACAGACAAGATCCAAGACAGCTGAGAAGAAGGAGGAGAAAGACACTAGAGTCGGAAACGCCGACTCAAAACAGTCCGATGGGTTGTCAAGCGGATTCAAGTAAAGCTGTCAGGCGGAGCAATCGAGAAGCAGCTACAGGAAGAAAATCTCAACATTCGAATCTTGAAGGCGGAGCGGATCCTGACTTATTCAAAGATTCCTACGACACTAGCGGTGGTGAGGACTGAGGGCAGCCAGATACCACGCCAGGCATCTATAAACCAGAAAATTCAACAGCCTGAAGGATTCATACCATGAATCACCCAATGTTCCAGATGCCAGAGGGCCGGCCACAGCAGAGCAACATGTCGCAGTAAGACGGAAATCTGCCGCTACTGCGCCGATCACCACGCCTTTAAGGATTGTCCTCTGGCCAAGCTGGACACGAACTTCCGAGCACCCAACAACAAAAGAAAGTGCGCCAACTGCCTGGGCAAGCATGGAGCAAGATACTTGGGCTGTCCGTACCTCCAAAGACACAGAGACGTCTTAGAGCTCGCCATTACCACAAAGACACCATTCAAGGAAGCAATGCGGAGGGGCGAGACAGCCACGGGTATATCACAAGCTGAAAGAGATCAACTGCAAGAACAGATAGATGAGTTGAAGAAACAAATCAAAGCACTGCGGACGCCAACTTCGACCAGTGACAACGAAGAACTACTGGCGGAAATAAAGGAGATCCAGCAAAACATCAAGAAAGAAGTGGGACATATGGCCGAGATGAAGAAGGAAAACGAAGAAATGCTACGCACCATTAAAGCGGAGAGAGAGCTGCTGAAAGCTGAAATGGAAGTAATCCGAAACAACCCAACAGAAGCTATGCAAAAGAACGCAGATAAGCCGCAAGATGAAATCAAGCAAAATACCGAGCCGGAACCGCAAGCTAAGGCCAACAGTCAAACCATGACGCCAAAGAAATCCAAGAGGGAAACATCCCACCAGATCTCTGAAGGCGGCACAGAATACCCACCCGGACTCAGCCTGGAGGAGTGCCAAGAATCGATAAAATTGGAGGAACGCAGGCACCAGGAATTCAAAAGACGCTGGGATGAAAGAGAAAAGAAGAAGCCCAAGAAACTCAGGAGACCGGCAGTATACCCAGATAGAATGACTGACTTTGAGGATGGACCTGGCTACACGTACTATATAGAAGACGGAGAGATGATCCCATGGCTGACCACGGAGGAAGAAATCCAAAGGCAACAGAAACTCAAAATGGAAAGTGAAAACAGGCGCAAGGAGGAAAATAAAAACATCGAAAAGCTGCTGCATGCAATACACAAAAAAGGAGGCAAAAATACCAAATAAAAAGTCCTTATAAGGACTGCACCCAGCCAAGCCAGACGAGCCAGGAGCCTGCACCAACAAAGAAAACGACAAGAGGAGACGGGCACAAAGGATAGCCGCCAACCCCCCCCCCCACCCCCCCCCCCACCCCCCTTCCTCCCAGCTGACGCCACTGACACAAGCCAACATAACCAGTCCGAGATATGGCTCACTCATAAGAACGCACAAGACAAGAATTAGGGTGAATGAACCCACAAAAACCATGGACCTCAACAATAACCACAGCTGAGGAAGCAGGTTGAACGAGGCCGAATTTGGAATTTTTGTTTTGAAAATTGGAATTGGAATTAGTGTTCTAGACAAAACGTCGAAGTTGCCCAGACGGCTGTCCACATCTTAACCTCCTTTGTAACAAGAACCAGGCAATTAATTCTACTTTCCACCTAAGAAATTGTAATTTGATTATCTAATTTCTAAAGACATAATTCTCTCAACATGTTTGGGTAATTTCTAAATTACCCTGACTTGATTGTCAGCAATAACTCTTGCATGACTCAACTAACAGCGCGCAGTAATATCAATAAAAACAGCCGACGCACGCCTGAAAGCCGTTAAACGTTCCGAGATTTGAATCTGGGAACTGTTTCTCTGACAGGTGTTTACCGCAAGTAGAGCCGCGGGAAAGGGGCATTGTGTCTGTTTGAAGAGCCTCGGAGGGAACTTAACAACTTGTCTTTCTCGTAACGAATCACAGGTCCTGGTGTGTTTTCTTCTCCAGTTTCCGTTCTTTGTGGTTAAATTCAAAGTTTGTTGTTTTGTCACGTCTGTTTTGTTCTTGTGTACGGGGTGTAGTGACTTGTCCACTTGCCTACCGAGCGTCTCAGGCTGAATTAATATTATTATCCGTCTGCATAACCGAATGGATAAGAATGCTGCCAGAGAAAGTCACGTCCCCAAACCGACTGGGACACAATACTATACCAGGGCCACAACTTCAATAATAGAAGTGTAAACATGTGCATGAAAAACTCAAATAACGGGTCAAACTAGAAACTGTAACCCCAACCATACAATAACAAACTAAGATATGGATAGCTCGACCACTGGATCGGTTAGGAGGAGGGGAAAAATGGGGGGGGGGGGGATGGTAAGGGGAAACCCAGGAATTGGAGGCGAGGAAAAATGGGGGTAAGGGGTAAGGAAAAAAAAAAAACACCTGGAATGTTCCCTCCTCATAACTATGATTGAAAAGTCACATTCTCAAGCGTCTTACAAGGGTGTTTATGCAGAAATGGCCCTGCCAGGCATATATGGGTGGTTCTCTTGACCGTTTCTCTTCTTCCCAGGTTCAAGTACCTGAGAGATGGATATCTGCGACACGGTCTGGTCACACTTGCCACCTCTATACACGTTTACAGATGGAGGTGGTGTGAGATGGTTTCCTTCCCCCTCCGGACTTTGGGCCGATATGGCCTCAGCCAGGGCCGCAACAGAACTGAACCGCTTGGTCAAAATCTGCGTCAATTCTCGCCAGAGTAAATTACCCAGCATGCCCCAGCCAAGCAACAAGTTCTGGAAGTCTCATCAGCTCAGTGTCATTATCATTCAGGGCCGCGCTGAGCGGCTTCAAGAAGATGGGGGGGGGGGGGGGAGCCTTAGACAGGAAGGATACACCATCAGAATATTCGCCATGGAGAATTGGCACAAACCTCAGACAAAAAGGATATACAGTCAGGCTATTCGCAGTGGAGATAGGCGCAAACCTGAGATAAGACGGATATACCGTTAGGCTATTCGCCGTGGAGATAGGCACAAACCTGAGACAAGAAGGATATACCGCCAGGATATTCGCCGCGGAGATAGTCACAAGAGGCCATGTTACCAACTCCGTGTACGACGTGCTGAAACAGCTGGGTGTGACAGGGCAAGCAAGAACTTGGGCACTTATTAAACTGGTCAAGGCAGCGGAGAGGGCCTCGTGCTGGCTATGGGGCAAGCGTAATGTTGCGTGGGACAAGGATAAGCAGCTTACAACTTTGCCTACAATGTGAGTTAACGTCTAGCGAAGATCGAAACCTCGCAATAAGACAAGGCAATCTCAGTAAAACAGAAACCCCGCAATAAGACCGAAGCCTAGCAACTTCACAATGAGACCGGAACATCTAGGGTTTCGTGTCAACCCGGACACCACCCTACCAGGAAACACAACAAAATAGCGATCACCCGGACCGGAAATGTCCCCCGAAACGAATCTCTGCAGCCATACATCGGCTGCGACAGCTTGTGGTGGAATAAAACATAGCGCAAGGACCGCACGGCGAAGCTGATCGAGGGCAAGCTAGGGTCCAAGCCTTAAAAGGTTTAGCCTATCTGGGAGTATGCAGGTGAGCAGTTTTGTAAGCTGTCAACGGGGTACGAAAAAGGCATCATGGCAGCAACAATATCTACTGGGTCTTAACTAGCCACCCAGGCGGGGGTGAGGACATAGGCAAACCGCCGGGGAAAGAAGCTGCCTTCCCACGGCCAGTTACAGTGTAGTGATAACACTAGTAGATGCACCGGGTGGCTAATGTTCGCCTCCGAGGGTGAGATGGCTTCTGGGCAGACACACTTAGCGTGGTTAAGTACAATAACGAACGTATCGAAATTTGATTCGCACGACAGGAGAAGAACGTCCTGGAGTCATGACCCGGACGGGCCCGCCCCCTGAGAATGTCAAGGTAAAAGGGCCGAAACATTCGGCGAGGGAGGACACTTCTGATGATCAGAAGACTCCTGTCTGTAACAATCGTAGTCTTCCACTGTATCATGTTTGTAACAATCGTAGTCTTCCACTGTATCATATTTGTAACAATCGTAGTCTTCCACTGTATCATGTTTGTAACAATCGTAGTCTTCCACTGTATCATGTTTGTAACAATCGTAGTCTTCCACTGTATCATGTCTGTAACAATTATAGTCTTCCACTGCCTCATGTCTGTAACAATTATAGTCTTCCACTGTATCATGTTTGTAACAATCATAGTTTTCCACTGTATCATGTCTGTAACAATTATAGTCTTCCACTGCATCATGTCTGTAACAAACGTAGTCTTCCACTGTATCGTGTTTGTAACAATCGTAGTCTTCCACTGTCTACTGTCTGTAACTATCGTAGCCTTCTGCTGTCTCCTGTTTTTAACAATCGTAGTCTTCCACTGTGTCATGTCTGTAACAATCGTAGTCTTCCACTGTATCATGTCTGTAACAATCGCAGTCTTCCACTGTATCATGTCTGTAATAATCATAGTCTTCCACTGTATAATGTCTGTAACAATCATAGTCTTCCACTGTATCATATTTGTAACAATCGTAGTCTTCCACTGTATCATGTTTGTAACAATCGTAGTCTTCCACTGTATCATGTCTGTAACAATTATAGTCTTCCACTGCCTCATGTCTGTAACAATTATAGTCTTCCACTGTATCATGTTTGTAACAATCATAGTCTTCCACTGTATCATGTCTGTAACAATTATAGTCTTCCACTGCCTCATGTCTGTAACAATTATAGTCTTCCACTGTATCATGTTTGTAACAATCATAGTCTTCCACTGTATCATGTCTGTAACAATTATAGTCTTCCACTGTATCATATTTGTAACAATCGGGATAGTCTTCCACTGTATCATGTTTGTAACAATCGTAGTCTTCCACTGTATCATGTTTGTAACAATCGTAGTCTTCCACTGTATCATATTTGTAACAATCGTAGTCTTCCACTGTATCATGTTTGTAACAATCGTAGTCTTCCACTGTATCATGTTTGTAACAATCGTAGTCTTCCACTGTATCATGTCTGTAACAATTATAGTCTTCCACTGCCTCATGTCTGTAACAATTATAGTCTTCCACTGTATCATGTTTGTAACAATCATAGTTTTCCACTGTATCATGTCTGTAACAATTATAGTCTTCCACTGCATCATGTCTGTAACAAACGTAGTCTTCCACTGTATCGTGTTTGTAACAATCGTAGTCTTCCACTGTCTACTGTCTGTAACTATCGTAGCCTTCTGCTGTCTCCTGTTTTTAACAATCGTAGTCTTCCACTGTTTCCTGTCTGTAACATTCATAGTCATCCACTGTCTCATGTCTGTAACAATTGCAGTCTTCCACTGCCCCCTGTCTGTAACAATTGCAGTCTTCCATTGTCTCCTGTCTGTAACAATTGCAGTCTTCCATTGTCTCCTGTCTGTAACAATTGCAGTCTTCCATTGTCTCATGTCTGTAACAATTGCAGTCTTCCATTGTCTCCTGTCTGTAACAATCGTAGTCTTCTACTGTCTCCACGGTCTCATGTTTGTAACAATTTGAGTCCTCCACTTCCTTTAGCAACATGCAACAGTGTAACAGAGCATTGAGCATTTCAAGTGTAACCAGATACTGTTTAGAATAAGTTTCTTGCGGCTTGACGTGACGTGTGGTATGCAGAGACTTAGGCAGCCATGTAACTGGCATATTCCACAAATATTATCTGTTGCTGACATTTCGATTCTCCCGGCGATAAGTGAGCTATTTTATGAATAACCCGGACAATGTACAGTTAAGAAAACACAATCCGCCAAACAGATAAGATAACATGAGGTGTCGAGGTTTTTTATTTTGTATTCCAGGGGTTCTCACATTCTATTGTCCCCTAACCATTCTGCGATTCGTTTGCTAATCTTAATCATCATGTATTAGATCAATACGAATTGTTATATAGAACCTTTACTTTTGTATGGATTTGAAGCGAGAACATATAATGGCTGTGGAAATGTGGTTCTGAGGAAAATTCAAAGAATACCATGGACAGACAGAAAAACCAATGAGCAAATCCTACAAGAAGCAAATGAAAACCGTAAACTGATTATAGACATTAGACGTAGATAGTCAATATTTGTATAACATTCAGTAAACCAACCATAAAAATTACATTCAGTAAACCAACTAGAAATATTACATTCAGTTAACCAATTAGAAATATTACATTCAATACACCAAATATAAATATTACATTCAATAAATCCACTAGAAATATTACATTCAATTAACAAGCCATAAATATTACATTCAATTAACCAGCCAGAAATATTACATACTGTTAACCAATTAGAAATATTACATTTGGTAAACCACCAAGAAATATTACACTCAGGAAACCATCTAGATATAAAACATTAAGGAAGCCACATTGGAAATATTACATTCTGGAAACCACCTATTAATATTACATTAAGTAAGGGACATAGCAATATTACATTAAAGATCCCATCAAGAAATATTACATTTAGGAAGCCACCAAGAAATATAACATTCAGGGTGCCACCAAGAAATATTACATTTACATTTAGGAAGCCACCAAGAAATATAACATTCAGGAAGCCACCAAGAAATATAACATTCAGAATGCCACCAAGAAATATTACATTCAGGAAACCACCAAGAAATATTACATTCAGGAAACCACCAAGAAATATTACATTCAGGAAACCACCAAGAAATATTACATTCAGGAAACCACCAAGAAATATTACATTCAGGAAACCACCAAGAAATATAACATTCAGGAAACCACCAAGAAATATTACATTCAGGAAACCACCAAGAAATATTACATTCAGGAAACCACCAAGAAATATTACATTCAGGAAACCACCAAGAAATATTACATTCGCAAGGCCACCTATACATATTTGTTGTTGTTGTTTATTTTTGTGCTCGCTGGCTTTGAACTAAAGCGAAGTCCACAACACTACTTCTAGTAGTGCTGGACCGAATTTTGCGTGTGGATTAGCTTTCCTTATTAACAATGTCCCTCGCCATCAGACGAAGCCACTCCGACTTCAGAGGTTCTTGTAATTAACGTCCTCAAGTCAAGGACGATTGTAGTCCAACTGTAAAAACATGTTGACCTATCGTCCTTGACTTGGGGACGTTAATTACAAGTACCTGAAGTCGGAGTGGGTTCGCTTAATTGCGAGGGGCACTGTTACATATGATTTCCTCTATTTGACGAGGCCCGGTTGGTGGTGAAACAGCCCAGTCTAGGAACCACCGGTCCCCTACTCTCTGTTGCATCTGCTATACATTACCCCAGGAACTCCGCATCTATCGTCTCAATCTCCGAACTGTGCAATTCTTATCTGGGATGTTTTCCTCTTTAGACTGACAGCGTAAACACGATTCTCAAATCGCGCGCGCCGTTGCTAATATCAACAGCAACTCGTCAAAAGGATGTCACTGGAGCCTCAGTTACTTCCCCTTGCCTTCTTAATCTGTCGCCCGTGGCCTCAAATGTTTTCTTCTGGCTCAATGTAAACAACTCTCAGTTCCCCGTCTAAATGTCAAGGATAGGATAATAATTTATAATTTTCGCGTCTGTCTTTGGGGCAACAGTATTAGTGGTAATTTATTTCGTGTATATTCACTGGCAGTTGCAAGAAATGATTGGTATAATTGCAACAAAAAGTCAAAACAGGGCATGGTCTTTATAACAGAAAAAAAAAGTAATAGTTATAACAAAGAAAAATTGTCTAAACAAATGCAACCGGGCCTTTTTGGCTAAGATCAAAGTAAATAAAATACACATACCAAACTCATCATCATCATCATGTGCCGTGCTGATAAGCGATCTTAGCGATCTCACACGATGAGTCGTGGATCAGCTCTGAGTTCTTGTCTCGACCATACCAAGTAGCCAAGCCATCCAGGTAATTACGTCTCTACCTTCCCCTTGTTCTCTTCTCCCTCTATCTTGTCAGTTGTCACCAAGTTCTAAAATGTATTTCTTCTCATAATGTGACAACATTTTTTAACTGTCTGCGTCTAGTTTCTATAGTCAGTATACGACTTTCATTTATTTCTTGTGGGGCTTGGTCATTAGTTTTTCTGTCTGTTCATGGTATTCTTTGCATTTCCTCAGAGACCACATTTCCACAGCCATCAGATGTTATTCTCTGTAATTTATCTTTGTCAATCAAGGTTGGAAAAGAGTTCGTAAGAGCTATATTAAGCCTATTCTATTGTATGGACGCGAATCATGGACAAGTAAGGAATTGTGTGGAAGCTGCGGTTATATGATTTCATAGAAGAAATATGCGAAACAACAACAACAACAATGACAACAACAACAACAACAACAACAACAACAATGACAAAAATAACATCAACAACAAAAATAACATCAGCAACAAAAACAATAGCAATAACCACAATAACAATAGCAACAACAGCAGCAGTAGCAATAACACCCAGCAACAATAACAACATCGACAACAACTGCAATAACAACAACAGCAGCAACAATAAAAACAACAGCAACAATATCAACAACAACAATAGCAAGTAGCTGGTTGAACCCCTAAACCGGACAGCTGGACTAAAATGTTGACTTCTCGTCCTTGACTTTGGGACATCAATAACAGGTAGCTCAGAAGTCGGAGTGAGTTCACCTGATGGCGAGGGACACAGGTAATAAGGAAAGCTAATCCACACGCAAAAATCAGCTCAGTGCAATAGAAGTAGTAGCACATATATGAACCACGCTTGAGTTAAAAGCGAGCGAACTCCCAAAATAAACAAACAAGTAGCTGCAATAATAATAATAATAATAACAACAACAACAACACTAATAATAATAATAATAATAATAATAATAATACGCCTCACTGGCGAAGTGGGTAGAGTGCTGCCTCACCAAGCGAGTGGTCTGAGTTCAAAAAGAAGTAACAGGGTTTGATTCCCCAATCAGCATGGCTGGGGGTCGAACCCCCCCACCTCTCATAAAATGGATCCCAGATAATGTTCTGGGGATCGTCAGTGAATGAAACGGAGCCAGGAAGGAGACTTGTGACCTTTCCACATTTAGACCTGTCCTAGAAAATGTGAAGACCTAACACTTAACAACCCAGCATCTGCCACTGAACTACCGTTCATAATCGTAATAATCACGAGGGCGGAGTGGCGTAGTTGTTAAAACGTCCGCCTGGGTCTCGTGCAGACTGGCTCGATTCATTGTGTTGATTGCATTGTCACAAAATTCTGCGTGGTCGCGGCACTTAATGCGCTTGAACTTAGAGTGCGCTGATGTCGAGGAAGGGAGGCGGTCTCTCCATTAGTCAGTAGCACTTTAACGTTGACTTACCGTTCAGAAAGTAATGGCAAAATTCTTTTTTTTTAAAAAGTTGCGAGTAATGACTGCCCACGCTTTCCGCCATGGCACATGATTGATTGTTTGATATCCCTTACAGGACGTTGCAGTCACAACCAGCATTTTCCAGCTATAGTTGATGTTCTTGACAAGATTACGCTCAGTAGTTTGCCATTGCTTTCTGAGCGACCGGCTCACATACCCCGTATGTAACCAACGCGACGCGATCTAATACCGAATCTTGCGCAGCTGTGTTACCCATGTATGTGGAGTTAAAGATCTATCAATGAAGACATATGTGGAGTTAAAGATCTATCAATGAAGACATATGTGGAGTTAAAGATATATCCATGAAGACATATGTCGAGTTAAAGATATATCCATGAAGACATATGTGCAATCAAAGATCTATCAATGAAGACATATGTGCAATCAAAGATCTATCCATGAAGACATATGTCGAGTTAAAGATATATCCATGAAGACATATGTGCAATCAAAGATCTATCAATGAAGACATATGTGCAATCAAAGATCTATCAATGAAGACATATGTGCAATCAAAGATCTATCCATGAAGACATATGTGCAATCAAGGATCTGTCCATGAAGACATATGTGCAATCAAAGATCTATCAATGAAGACATATGTGCAATCAAAGATCTATCAATGAAGACATATGTGCAATCAAGGATCTATCAATGAAGACATATGTGCAATCAAAGATCTATCCATGAAGACATATGTGCAATCAAGGATCTGTCCATGAAGACATATGTGCAATCAAAGATCTATCAATGAAGACATATGTGCAATCAAAGATCTATCCATGAAGACATATGCGCAATCTAAGTGGTCAAAACCGTCTGCCTCGCGCTCTGAAGGTTTGGGTTCGATTCCGGACTTCGTCTTTCGGTTCACGGGTGCATTTTTTTTTCGGAGACAAGTGTGGATCGTCGCTGGAGCTACGGAGTTTGTTCTTTGTGCAACGCTTCGGGCAATGAAGTCGATCTTCTCCACTTTTAAGACCTTTTAAAGACATCAGAACAAGATAGACAATATGACAGTGAATAATTAGAGAGTTCCATAACAAGCCTATGAGGTGTACAACTTAATAATGATAATACTGTGTGTTCAAAATGTCACGCTATTCTATTAGTTAAACTTTAACACAGAAGACTCAAACAATGTGTTTCACGATTTATTGCCTGACATATTTGGCTCAATCTCGTCGCGTGTGAACTGCGCCAGATGCTCCACTTTCGAATAATACCATTGACTATGTGTTTTAAGTATTTCAACACAATTTCTAATTCCTTTAATCATTTCAAATATGTAACTCTGTAGTATGCACCTGAATGGAAATAGACCAGGCAATCAATTGTGCAACATACTGTAAGTGACTTCTATGCTAAATACTGTGTATAATGATAGCTGAATTAGAAAGACAGGCGGTTGAAACACGGAAAGGTGTTTGGATGAGCACTATTTTCACTGGCGGAATTCGTGAGTGTCCTAAACCACGCTGTCATTAGGACAATAGGCACAGGAAGGCCGGAGCGGTTTAGGCTCCTCCCCTTTCTACTAGCCCTGTCTTTAGTAATACAATGTAGGCCGGCCTGTCGCCGTTGTTAGTGTCAATGAAAGACACTCTTGGTGGCTGAATGCCACCGTGACACGGTCGGACACTGGAGGTGTGTGAGTATTGGTGGAGATCAGTGAGTGATAAACAAAGACATTTCACATCCGACGCCGCTGGACAGATACAAGTGACATTGGCGAGAGTTGCTCACGAGATGTCACACTGAATTCACATCGGAGGCAGCTGGACGGACACAAATGGTATTGGCGAGAGTTGCTCACGAGTCCTCGAACTGAGTTCACATCCGAGGATGTGGACGAAAATGATGCGAGCTGCTTGCAAGAGCTCAAATGGCTTGAGAAGAAAACAGTATGATTGGCTGTCCAGCCATTGGTCATTGAGAATCATACAAAGCCAATGATAAGACTCATCAAGCAAACATACAGACACTTTCCATTTTCAATATTATTTCAGTTTGTCCGATGATGTATGTTGCAGCCGTTTTGTGCACGTTATACATATATTAGTTGCAAAGTGTAACGCCTATAAAAATTTGTTACTGATAACTATTTAACAGGAAACAAGAGTAAGTTACTGGCTACAGAACTGACTTTCCAGGTCCTTCGCCCGGGATATGGGTCCCTTTTAAGTTTGATTATATATCTCTCCCTCCCTCTCTCTGCCGTCTCTCTCTCTCTCTCTCTCTCTGCCGTCTCTCTCTCTCTCTCTGCCGTCTCTCTCTCTCTCTGTGTGTGTCTCTCTCTCTGCCGTCTCTCTCTCTCTGCCGTCTCTCTCTCTCTGCCGTCTCTCTCTCTGCCGTCTCTCTCTGCGTCTCTCTCTCTCTGCCGTCTCTCTCTCTCTCTCTCTGCCGTCTCTCTCTATCTCTCTCTCTGCCGTCTCTCTCTCTCTCTCTCTCTCTCTCTCTCTCTCTCTCTCTCTCTCTCTCTCTCTATCACCAGGTGACTTTGGACAGCTTCAGAAATGAGTTTCAGAATATTGTCCAGTAGGTCAAGTTGTGGCGTCTTACATGCCACATCATGTCCAGAGTGGCGTTTGGTCACAAATTATGGCCAAGGAACCATCTACTCAACATGCCAGGAAGCCAGGCCCTTCTTTAGATCACGCACGATTGTTTGCCGTGCAGTAAACAGGCCTACACACATCAGATAAGTCTGTGTATCACTGACATTTAAACACACATTTTGTCAGCTGTAGAGACATGATGTTAACAAAAATAATTATTGATCATTATGTAGGTAGTTACGTAAGTAGGTAGGTAGATAGGTAAGTAGACAGGTAGGTATGTAGGTAGGTAGTTAGGTAGGTAGGAAGTTAGGTAAGTAGGTAGTCAGTAGGTAGGTAGTTAGGTAATAGGTAGGTAGGTCGTTAAGTAAGAAGGTATTAGGTAGGCAGTTAGGTAAGTAGTTAGGTAGACAGGCACTATGCAGTTATTAGGTAGTCAGTTAGGTAAGAGGTAGGTAGGCAGTAGATAAGAAGATAGTTAGTTAAGTAGGCAGTTAATAGGTAAATAAGTAGGTAGGTTTTTAAGTATGTAGGCAATTAGTAGGTAAACATGTATTTAGGTAGGTCGGTAGGTGGGTAGAAAATACGGTAAGCAGAAAGGTATGTAGTTAGGTACTATGTAGGTAGATAGTTTGTTAGTTAGGTAGTTTTTTGTTTTTTGTTTTGTTTAGCTGCATATCCCTTTCAGGACGTTGCAGTCAACACCAGCATTTTTTCAGCTGCTGTTAATTACTAGGCAAGATTGCGCTCAGTGTTTGCCATTGAATTCTGAGCGACCGGCTCACATACCTCCGTAAGTTACCAGCACGGAGCGAACCGCTGCCAATTCTCGCGCAGCTGCGTTACTCACGAGAATATACGGGATTACGGAGAAAGACGTTAAACCCTACGCCAGGGAGAACGGCAGTTAGGTAGTTAGGTAGGTACTTATGTAGGTAGGCAATAAGTTACGTAGGTTGGTAGTAGGTAGGCAGTTGGTAGACAGGTAGGTAGTTAGGCATGTAGATAGGGGGGCATGTAGGTAGGTAGGCAGGTAGATAGGTAGGCAGATAGTAAATTGGTTGGGAGGTAGTTACCTAGTTATGTGTGTGTGTGTGTGTGTGTGTGTGTGTGTGTGTGTGTGTGTGTGTGTGTGTGTGTGTATAGCTAGGTATGTAGGGAATTTGTTTGGTAGGTTGCCAACTTGGTATATAGGTACGTAGGTAGCTAGGTAAGAAGACAGACAGACAGGTCCGACCGACCGACCGACCGATCAAGCGACCGACCGACCAAGCGACCGACCGACCGACCGACCGACCGGCAGATAGATAGATAGATTTCCACAGATAACATATACTTGAAGTTTGCTGTGAGACAGACTTAGGGGCTAAATAGACATATATAGAAGATACATATATAGAAGATACATATACAGTAGACAGATATACATATTATGACTGATACATACACAGTAGACAAATTGTCAGGTCTTAGTCAGATATGACTGAGCTACCGTATAACAGTAGACGGTACTACCTGCTTTCTGTTAGCGCCGAATGTTGGGCGGCGCTCACCAAACCTGACACCCCGCATTGTGCCAACGGCTTCGGGCGGAAGAGCGCAATCGGGAAGGTACAAGCTATATCCTGGTGCGAGGAAATGCAACCTAAAGACAAAATGTCATGGCAGGCAGACCAGGCCCTAAGCCTTGGTTGGCAACTGGTCTAGGATGGAAGCTCCGACAGTTCGGCGTCGTCAGTAAAGATTGACGGTACCCCATGTGCACCTTGTGACATAACCTGGTAGATCTGCAGAGTGAGTGCCCACACCTGATAACCTCTATTGGAATCTCATCCTTACCTGGAGCCTTGCCAGATGCAAGTTCATTTATAGCACACTTAACTTCTGCTATGGCGGAAAGTGTGTCCAGGTCTCTATGGCGTTGAGGGCATCATCCGTTAGTTTGGTCTCGCTTGAGTAAAGCTACAAATATTGCTCTACCCACCTATCCATCTTCTGTTTCTTATCAGTGATGATTTCTCCAGTCAAGGTTTTCAGCGGTGCACTTCTTTTGATCATTGGACCATAGGCGTTCTTTATTCCATCATACACGCTTCTGATGTTTTCATTATTACTTTTAAAGTACAGTACTCGCATAACTTGGTCCAATAGTTGTTTGCACACTGCCTGGCAGCCTTTTGCACATCCTTCCTCGCTTGCTTCAGCTCACTGAGTGTGCTTCGTGTTGTTCTTTCCTTGTTCGTTAAGAGAGCTACCATCTTTCTATCAATCAAGGGCTGCAGAGTCTGGCTGTTTGCCGCAAACCAGTCCTGCCTCTGATGATCCACAGTGGCGTAAACCCCTACCGCTGTTTTATAAAGAGTTTCCTTAAGTTGACCCCACTTTTTACTTGCTGCACAATTTTCTGATGTATCAGTGAACACGTTTTCAAGTTGCTGTTGGAACTCAAAACGCTTATCAGGATCTTGGGTGTTTATTGCGTTCCATGTTGCAAGCTTGAGGTTTCTATTTTTCTTTTTAGTATTACCCGGTGCATCGGTTTTACAGCCTGCGGTACAGATTTTGTCGTAACCCCAAGCACCCACTAAAGCAGATCAGCACCCAATTAGCTGGGGGATGCCCAGCTTGAGGCGGGCGGTAGCTGATCAGCAACACCAGAGGCAACCCGTGTTAAGATCAGAGATGGAGTTATGCCTCTCCACAGCACAACGCCTAGGCTGAAATATTGAGACCATGTGTTGCCGGTGCAGCATGATCCCTCTCGCGGCCTGCCTAGTTTACTCCAGAGGAAAGGTAACACCAATACCTCTAGAACGAGACAAGCCGAAGAAGCTGCCAAATCAGCAAAGCAATGCTCTAACTGTTCATCTAATGGAGGTACAATTCTAGAACAGTTGACAACAAAGGTTTAGGGTCTACTCTGCCGTGACATTGTGTGTTTAGGTTGCATTTCCTCGCACAAGGACAAGGCTTGTAAACCCCCCCCCCCCCCCCATGTTCTCCTCCGCCCGAAGCCGTTGGCACAATGTGTGGTATCTAGTTTGGTAACGCCGCCTAACATTCAGCGCTAACAGAAACCAGGTAGTATCATCTACTGTTATACGGTAGCTCAGTCATATCTGACCAAGACCTGAAACACAATATACATATACAGTAGACAATTATACATATAGAATAGACGCTTCCCCGATGTGTCTCCACCTTGCCGTGGTGGGGGAGCTTGCGTGTCCCATCGACCCCATGTGCTTGCCGATGGGTGAAAACGACATATCGGATGGCTCGTGGGATAGGGATCAGACTAAGAGAGACACAACCTGCTGCTCTGCAGGTGACTGAGGATAGCAGTCAAAATCAGGCAAACGATTCCAAAAATCTCAGTCCTGACATAACCTCTAAGGCTCCGCTCCGAGGTGTATGGCTGAACGTCTCTAAGCCATAAACTCTCGGAAGTGAGAGCCTGATCGACACAAACCTACATCAGAATTGTGATGAGGTGCTGAGAACGCTACATGCTCGGCGCAGATACTCGTTCGATGGCTCTTAGCCGGGGGGTATGAGGTATCCCCGGGTGAAAGGTCCTGACCGTTACTCGCCCACAAACGCACGGAGGTAAGGTGCTGAGCCGGCAGCACATGTAGCCTACCTCGTGAGCGAGTACTCATCTCATCTCATCATGTTCCTCTTGTACCTTGCGATGTCGAGGTGAAGTATAAACTTCGTGAGAGTGCCCGGTTATGGGCTTCGTATATCGACATTCCCATGGATTCTGTTATTCCCTCCGTCCAGCGTTTACGTGGTCGGCCTCTTCCTCTGTTTCCATCTGGTCTGTACGTCATTGCCTGTTGTGGCATGCTGTTGACTGGTAGCCGACTTGCATGGCCAAACCATTTGAGCGAGTACAAAAGGTGGAAAAACACCTCGGTCGCACGTCTCGCAGACGTCCGATAGTCTGTAACCACACTCATGGAGTGAGTGTAGTCAAAGGTGGAAAATTGTCTCGTTGACACGAAATGGAACGCCTGACTTGCGAATCCATTACGTGGCAGCCCGAAGGGAAAGCTTACTGTGTGGAAGCCGAAACAAGAGTCTCGAAACCCGAGGAAGGCTAACCTCATTAAAAAATGCCCGCCGGAAGCCGGAAGTGTCGTCCTACGGGTGGCAAACTAAAAATTGACACTACGCAATTACGTCCGAGTGAAATGTCTCGTCCGAATGTCTCTTGTGCTAGGAACAGCTCTGACTACCTAGTTTCCGAATGCCGCTCTTGTTCGGAACAGCTCTGACTAGGTAGTTTTCCGAATGTCTGTCGTGCCTGGAACAGCTCTGACGGGCGCAACGACAAGCACATGTCTGAAAACTCGCTGAGTGGATGCCGTCTGCAAACCTGTCTGGTTTGTGCGGGAATGGCCCGGGGTAAACGAAATGACCAATATATTGAAGTGAGGATTTAAAGCAGCCATGAGCAGGACGTGACGATTTCCCTCGGTGAGCCCAGATCCAGGGCGTTATGTGTCGGCCCTGCAACTATGGAAGCAACCTTGGATGGCGGAAAATGCTATGGACTGTCCCTGCCTTCCTTTGAGGGATGACCGTTGTCTTCGACCGTTCCAACTTGGCCAGCAAGGTTGTAGATGGCACCACAAAAGTGAGAGTCTCCCAGGAATGCTACCTGGTCAAAAAAGCACGCTTAAGTCGATGTGTTGGCCTACGGGTTTCGGCCCAAGGGCGCATAACAGACACACCGCAATCACATCTGAAAAAACCCTCCGGATGAACGAAAAGAAGAAGAAGAATAGACGAATTATACATATACATCAGGTTATTATACATATACAGTAGACAATTATGCATATATAGTAGACAACCGTACATATACAGAAGACAAATACTGGCTGCCATGACCTATTTAACAGATGTCAAATTCAATTAAAAGAAAACGAAGACAGAGGAAGCAAGTCCTAACCTCGATCAAGTGTTCCCCTCTCTCCTTCTTCTTCTTCCTGAACTTCTGGGCCGCTCGTCTGTTCTGCTCCCTGCGTCTATCTCGTTTCTCCACTTCGTCGGGTCTCGGCTGTAGGTAGACAGATGGACAAACTCAGGAAACAACAATACACACTGGCTAAGTTTAGAATTGATTAACTGGTATCAAAATATAGAACTATCTCAGATAGAATTGATTAATTACTATCAGAATATAGATATAGCTAAGCTTGAATTGATTAATTTCCACCATAATATAGACATAGCTAAGAAAGAACTGATTAATTACTGTCAGAGTATAGAACTGAGGAGCGGCTAGCCGAGAGGCTTGAATGCTGGATTCTCCTTCGGGAGACCCGGGTTCGAATCCTTGGTAAGGTCTGGAGTTTTTTTTTTTCTGTCGGGGGCAAAAAGAAACCCCTAACCTGCACAGTTCGCGGCGACTGCACTAGCCAGGCGGCCTTAGTTCCTCAGGCTCAAGACCCCTCTGCCATACACCAATGCCAATAAAACGGCCACACGGCTGTGTTACATATATAACGGCCACACGGCTGTGTTACATATATAACCCTAAAATTTCACGGCCCTATGACTATATCGATGGCTTTGTAGCGGCGGGGTTATGGAAACAATTTTAATACCGCATACCGCGTTTGAAAGACAGTTGCAGGCAATTTGGCAGCATACCGCCTTGTGTTGGTTCTTATACAATGGTATGAGTGCCGGTAGTTCAGAAAGCAATGGCAAACTATTGAACATACTTGCCAAGAAATCACAAACAACAGCAACAACAACAAAATGCTGGTGTTGACTGCGACGTCCTGTAACGGATTTGCAACATAACTTTTTTTGTACGGCTGTATTACACATATAACCCTTTAACTTCACAGCTCCACGGCTGTATTATATATATAACACTACAACTCCACGGCCCTGCGGCCGTATTACATATATAACTCATTGCCTGCGTTCTTTCCACCATCTCTGAACACAGCATTACAGTTGGTGTTGGAGTGTTGACAATATGATTATTCAACGAGAACCAAGTCACTGTTGCCTTTGTTGGGTTGACCATTGCCCCAGCTTCATCACACCAAGTACTTATGCGATTGAGTTCGGTTTGTAGTTCCACAGCAACCTCCTCTCTATCCTTCCCCTGACGATACACTAAAACATCATCGGCATATGACAATGTCCTGCCAGGTCCAGTGATCTGCTCACTGGTGATTCTCACTGTGTAGGCGTTGAACAGTACCGGAGATAATGGTGATCCCTGTGGTAGGCCAGGATATATTGTTGTTGGTTCCGAAGTCCAACTGCCACATCTAAAAACTACTTTCCGTTGGAAGAGGGCTGCAGCGATCCAACTAAGGAGGAATGGACTTATGTTTAGTTCGAGAAGCTGAAACATTAAAAAGTCCAGTGGTACTCTGTTGTATGCGTCCTCAAGATCAATCGCTGCAGCAACGGTTTCAGTGCCTGAATGGAAACCTTCATAGACATCCTGGGCAAAGACTGCTGCATTGGTCCATGTTTCCCTTTTTGGACGGTACCCACCCAGGGTGGGTGGGAAAACACCTTGTCTCTCTAGTTGGCTTGATATTTTCTTGGCAATTACCTTCTCCAGCAGCTTGCCTATTGTATTCTGCATGGTTATAATTCGATATCCCTGAATTTTTTTGTGGTCTTTGTCAGGCTTCGGCAAGGGAATCAGATAGCTGTGTAACCATTCCTCCTTGATGCTAGAACTCCCTATACTGTTGTTGTACATGTCTGCTAGTTTCTCTAGCTCATTGTCGGTACACCTATTAATGTCATCGTATCTTATGCCATCAGGACCTGGAGCACTGTTTTTTGATCGTCGAAGCACAGCCTTGATTTCTTTCACTGTCACTGTGTCTTCATCCGAAGTGTCCTGGGCCTTGCATCTGTCTGAGGTGACCTCCTTGGCCAGATTTCGGCCTCCCATGTCTGTCTGGTTGCTTTGCTCAAGGTAGCGTTCAAAGAGGGCTTTGCCCTTGTCCTCGTCAGTCCTCTGCCAGATGAGGTCAGCACCTTGGAAGTCAGAAATGCTCTTATTCTTGACTACACCACTCATGCTTTTATGTAGTCGCCAGAACAATTTCAGTGACTTGTCTGTGCTTACTCTTTGACACACCTCTGCCCATTTTTCGCTTTTAACAACCTTGACCAGATTTTTGAAGTAGCTTACTTTTGTGTGCATCTCTCTTTCTAAGTGCAAGCAGGGACTAGGATGACCAGCTCTGTTCTTCTTGGCATTTTGCCATCTCCTTACAGCACTACGCTTATCCACCCAAGCCTTCTCCACCTCGAAACTCCACCACGGTGGCTGCTTCCAGCTTTTTTTCCTGCCCTGAAACGTTCTGCGCTTGTCACGTCTTATTTTACTCACCACATCTTGCCCTGTACTGTCATACTGGAACGTCTTTACCTTTAGCTTGTGCTGCCTGGTTCTGCCTTTCTCCACCAGTATGCTGCACGGGTGGTGGTCGCTGCCATGGTGTCCTAGGACACCCCATCTACACACTGTAGTGAGTGAAGGTGAAACTAGCGCCAGATCAATAGCACTGTCCTCATCGCCCGGACGGCTTGCTGTTCTGGTGACACAGCCACTGTTGATACAAACCAGGTCGATGGTTTCCAGTGCAGTCTCGAGCTCCTCCCCCTGTGTATTGGATGAAGTGTTTCCCCATGATCTGCCTTTAGCGTTGAAATCACCACAGAAAATAACATTTCTCTCGTGGCCTAATATGCCACTTAAGCACTGCCACTTCTGGGCGTCCACACTGGCATTGCGGGCATAAACATTAACCACCACGAATGGTAAACTGGAATGAACTCTCAACGCCTGTATTTGTATATCGTCACTGTCCCAACTGGACATGTCTAGCTCTGACGCCACCATGCTGTCGCGAACGAGAATCGCCATTCCCAGATGTCGTCTGTTGTAGAAACATTTGAAGCCGGCAATCTGGAGTAGCTGATCGCCCAGTCTCGTCTCCTGGAGTGCTACAATGTCGTTCCTGTAAACTAGGGTTTCTAAAATAGAGCCCCGTTGTTTTACACTGGCACAGTTCCAATATAGAATACGGATATTCCTGAGTCCTAGACGGTGACACTTGAGTCTAAAACGCCTCGAACCTCCACGCTTACCCTGCTTCTTTTTCCCTGCGCGTCTACCCCGCCGCTTCGGTATGTTGACTGCAGACCGCACGAAGAACACACGTTGTTCCGCCATGTTGAAAAAACGTAAACACAGACTTTGAAAACCACACACGCTGCTGAAAATTCACTCAAGGATGGCTTCGCTCGATGCACGAACTCCGTAGCACCCGCGCAGATCTTGAGTAGAAACTCCTGGTTTTACATCCTGGCACACCAATTACACGCAAGAGATGAATAAATCCATCCCCTACGCGAAAAAGTTAACGAACACAAAACAACACGACCGTCCGTCGCCATCTTGAAACCCTGAAATGAATTACCTGGGGATACGGTTTGATCGAAGCCTTGCTTATAATGTGCACATAGACCAGGTGATAACAAAGGCCAAGCGGGGTTTGGCAGCGATGCGGGTGATGGCGGCAGCAAACTGTGAGCAGCGCCATCTATGTCTTCTGTACGAGGGGTTGGTCATGTCTGTTTTGGAGTATGCAATGGCAATCCTGACTCTCAGCCATAAGCAGATAGAACGGATGGAAAGGATACAGAATGAAGCTATGCGCATTATTCTTGGATGTACAAGAGATACAGCATGCAGGGCGATGCGCTACCTTCTTGGGTTTCCAACCATTGAAGAGAGAATACAAGATTGCAGGGCACGCGCCTACCTCAGAATTAACGCAAACACACAACATCCACTGCATAGTGAAATTAGGAAGGTGAAGGGCAGCAGGTTAAAAAGAGGACGGTCGTGGATGGGTCAAGCCGAAGACATTCTTCAACAGGTGTGTTCACTTGAGGACTTAGAACCTGGCGAGGAGTGGGTGCAAGTGCCAACAGACTTCTGCACATCCTTTTCAGTTTGCATCCAACTTGACAGAAAATGCAGACAAGAAAATCCGGCTGCTGTTGAGGCTGAAGTACAAGCGTTGATTTTCGAGAATTCGCTAGACGGTGACGCGGTCATCTACACAGATGGGTCGGTCGTCCGACATGTGAGAAGCTCATGGGCCTTTACAGCTCGGGCCGGAGGGAGAATTGTGAAGGAGGACTCTGGTGCTTTTACTGAAACCACAAGTAGCCTGACCATGGAAGTCATGGCAGTAAGTAAATCAATAACATGGCTCGAGACACAGACATTCACTAGGGCTTGTTTCCTTAGCGACTCAATGAACATGATCAAGAGGATAGAGGAGGGGTCGATCCGAAGAGAATGGTTGCTGCCTCTGGAGCGGTCTCGACTGGCAAAGATTAGTTTCATCTTCGTGCCAGGGCATGCGGGAGTACAAGGAAATGAGCGGGCTGACAAGCTCGCAGGTGAGGCTACTGTGGAGGGCGGACGCGCCATGGACCAGGCCGACATTCTGAATGCTCTACGAGAAGTAAGACTTTTCCGAGAACCAAGTGATGACTGTGAATCTACAACAATGGCCAGACTGCGAGAGCAGCAAATTAAAAGAGGTGTGGCCAAACAAGAACACTACGCAGGAAGCCAAAGAAGATTGATAAACCAACACAGAACTGGCGTCGTTAGCCGCTACACGCTGCGGGATTTGCTGAGGAGGGGATCCGAGCACTTATGGACTGAATGGTTCGATGTGCAATGAGGATGATCTGTCGACTAACTAACTAACTAACTAACTAACTACATATATAACCCTAAAACTCCAAGGCCCTGCGGCCGTATTGCAGATATAACCCTACAACCCCACTGCCGTATTACATAGTTAACCCTACAACTTCACGGTCATGTCGCTGTTTTACATATATAACCCTACAACTCCACGGCCCTGCGGCTGTATTACACACTTACACACACACACACACACACACACACACACACACATATATATATATATATATATATATATATATATATATATATATATATATATATATATATATATATATATATAAATAACCCTACAACTCCACAACGCTACGGGGCTGTATTAAGTATAATCCTACATCTTCACGGCCCTAAAGCTTTAGCGACTGCTAAAATACACGCATGAATCTGTAAGGTATTCTCAGGGCTAGAAAAAAGATAGTGAAAAGAAGCAAATAGACCTCACATAACATTAAAATGCCGAAGGTTAAAGCCACAGTGGATTGGATCTCGTCACACCCAATGCACACAGTGACAAAGCTAACTAAACGAAATACAATTATCTGGGTATCGTTTCGCTAGCACTTGTGTTTCCCGCCCAACCCCTTCTCAACCGAAGAGAAGTAGACACAAGATCCCAGGAAGATGAGAGAGATTAGGATCTGTTAGCATCTCTGCCTCCAGCGAGGAGAAGCTAAGACCTGGGAAACTTGATACTAGGGATCCCAAATGCCGCGAGGGGAAACGCTAGACCTATCAAAGACTTTGGCGAGGGGAATCAAACAACACGAGAGGCGGAATGGCTAGCCAGTGTCTGGCGTCAACAAAGAACTGACTTCTGTTTACTTAGCACATGATGACATCTGGGGTTTGTTGTTCTGCCGTCCTGCCCAACATCATAGTTATCTACATAAATAGGTAAAGGTAATTGGTGGCAGATACTACCTATTCCGTGTTTAAACTTCTTATGTCTCAGTTAACTATTACATGGAATGACCCGTTCTTAGTTATTAATATTATGTTAAGTCCTTATACCCCTCTGTTGTTACTTTGTTTTCACACGATCATTAGTCTCTTGGATCAGAGTTATGTTCTTGTCTCAATTATGCGATATGGCAAGACATCTCTAACTTCTCCTTGCTCTTTTGTCAAATATTTTGCCAGTTGTCACTATATTTTCTAGTTTATTCCTCATCATAACATGACCCCCCCCCCTCTCCCCCCGACCCGCCGAAAAACAAACAAACGACTGTCTATGTCTAATTTCTCCAATCAATTTAAGGTTTTCGTTTGTTTCTTGTAGGATTCGCCCATTGGTTTCTCTGTTTGTCCACGGTATTCTTTGCATTTTCCTCTATAACCACATTTCCATTGCCATGAGATGTTTCTCATCTTGTATGTTTATTGTCCATGATTCACGTGCATACAGCAGTACAAGTTCTCTAAATCACACCAACACTCTTGTTCTCAGTCAAAAATAGGAGCTTTTTATAGGTATAGATTCCATCTTGCAAAAAGCTACCTTTGCCATAGTAATTCTAGTTCCAATCTCGCATCAGTTGATATGACTTTTTCAAGACATTTTATCTGTGATCCGATGAATTATGATGTTCTAGGCATCTGTAAAGAAAGTAGCTTGCCATTGCTTTTCCTCTTAGCAATAATCATGCTGAACATGACCGTAGCGATTATTTCTACAAATAGCTCGATCTTAAAAATCTGGAGTGCTATTGGCCGAGGTAGCGGGTTCAAGCTCTACATCTATCAGTTCTTCTAACATGTTGACACGTCGTTCTTAACTTGGGGGCGTAAATTACATGTACCTCAGAAGTCGGAGTGGGTTCTCCTGACAGCGAGGAACACAGGTAATAACTAGCCCACATGCAGAAAACAGTCCAGTGCACTAGAAGTAGTATCACGTGAGAGGACTACGATTGAGCTCAAAGCCAGCTAACGTAGAAAAACAAACAGTAAAATATGCTGAGGTTGCTTGTCACGTCCTGTAAAGGACATGCAACTAAATTTAATACCACGAAGCAGTCGCTTAAAAAAGTCGCTTAAAAGTCGACAGGGTCGACTTCATTGCACCGGGTTTTGTCCCATATGGCTCGGTCCCTTTCCGCAGAAAGGAAAGCGTCGCACAAAGCACGAACTCCGTAGCTTTTAGCGACGACCCACAGGAGTCTCCGAAACATTTAACTCGTAAACCGAAGGGTGCGGCCCGGATTCGAACCCACAACCTTCGGAACACGAGTCAAACGGCTTGACAACTTCGCCACAGAGACTCCCTTGAGAGACTCCACGAAGCAGGATTCGTTTTATCAATGGATGGTGTACAGACAGCAAGGACGAAGAGATAGAAGAAAGAAGGCGAGAATATCGTTTTATCAATGGATGGCGTACAGACAGCAAGGAAGAAGAGATAGAAGAAATAAGAGATAGAAGAAAGAATGCGAGATCATCGTTTTATCAATGGATGGCGTACAGACAGCAAGGAAGAAGAGATAGAAGAAAGAAGGCGAGAACATCGTTTTATCAATGGATGGCGTACAGACAGCAAGGAAGAAGAGATAGAAGAAAGAAGGCGAGATCATCGTTTTATCAATGGATGGCGTACAGACAGCAAGGAAGAAGAGATAGAAGAAAGAAGGCGAGAACATCGTTTTATCAATGGATGGCGTACAGACAGCAAGGAAGAAGAGATAGAAGAAAGAAGGCGAGATCATCGTTTTATCAATGGATGGCGTACAGACAGCAAGGAAGAAGAGATAGAAGAAAGAAGGCGAGATCATCGTTTTATCAATGGATGGCGTACAGACAGCAAGGAAGAAGAGATAGAAGAAAGAAGGCGAGAACATCGTTTTATCAATGGATGGCGTACAGACAGCAAGGAAGAAGAGATAGAAGAAAGAAGGAGAGAACATCGTTTTATCAATGGATGGCGTACAGACAGCAAGGAAGAAGAGATAGAAGAAAGAAGGCGAGAACATCGTTTTATCAATGGATGGCGTACAGACAGCAAGGAAGAAGAGATAGAAGAAAGAAGGCGAGAACATCGTTTTATCAATGGATGGCGTACAAACAGCAAGGAAGAAGAGATAGAAGAAAGAAGGCGAGAACATCGTTTTATCAATGGATGGCGTACAGACAGCAAGGAAGAAGAGATAGAAGAAAGAAGGCGAGAACATCGTTTTGTTAACAGTGGAAGGTAGAAGCTGGCGCTTGGCAGAGATTCAAGGCCGAGGCAGACAGTCGTGCAGGAGTGTGTCTTGAGACAGTCTCGAGTCGACAAATACACAGATGTTTGTTTTATGTGCACGCGCTGGTTTCATTTCTTGGTCACGTGAGGCGCTGATACCTGATGTCGGGTTGTCTAACCGAGGGCTTGACTTAGTGTGGTGGGCGTGGTGGATGGGGTAGTTGTAGTGAATGTGGTGGTTGTGGTGGTTGCGGTGGGTGTGGTGGTTGTGGTGGGTGTGGTGGTTGTGGTGGTTGTAGTAAGTTTGGTGGATATAGTGGGTGTGGTGGTTGTTGTTGATGTGGTGGGTGAGGTGGTTGTGGTGGATGTGGTAGCTGTGGTAGATGTAGTGGGTGTGGTTGATGTAGTGAATGTGGAAGGCGTAGTGGTGGTCGTGGATGTGTTAAGTGTGGTGTATGTGGGTGTTGTGGGTGTGATGTATATGGTAGTCGTGGTAGTTGTGATTATTGTTGTGGATGTGGTAGATTTGGTCTGTGTGGTGGATGTGGTAAGTGTAGTGGGTGTGGTGGTTGTGGTAGATGTGGTGGATGTGGTGCTTGTGGTAGATGTGGTGGGTGTGGTTGATGTAGTTGATATGAAGGTGTAGTGGCAGGGGCGTCACTAGGGGGGTGCGGGGGGGGGGGGGGGGCGGGCCGCACCGGGTGACACCATCAAGGGGTGACACCAAAATAAAAAAAATTGCAAATTTGACAAAGCAGACATAGCTCTGTCTAGTCGGGTTTCATAACCGTTCATTGTTAATTTTAGAAATTTTAATGTTAAATAACAAAAATGTAACTTTGTCCGAGTTTGTCGAAGTTCTTTATTTATGTTTTACCTGAAGTATTGAAGTTATATTGTTCAATTTGTTTTCTTTATGTCCTTTTTAACTGTTTGACTTATTTTACAAACATTACTATATGCGATTATATATGGTACAGGAACACTCGGAAGAAGACCATGGTGAAAGTCTAGAGGGGTAACACCAAGAGTTTACCGCACTGGGTGACACCAACCCCAGTGACGCCACTGTGTAGTGGTAGTCGTGGATGTGGTGAGTGTGTGTATGTGGTGGGTGTGGTGTATTAGGTGGGTTTGGTGTATGTGGGTGTTATGGGTGTGATGTATGTGGTAGTTATGGTGGATGTGGTTGTGTTGGGTGTGGTGGTTGGACGAAAATATGGTGGTTGAGGAGAGTTGAGTGGTTACGTTGAAAACAATGTTTGACTGTTGTTTACAGAATATGTGGACACGATCTTTAGACGAGTCATCGGAAACAGGAGGGGAGATGCAGAGGGAGTGAGAGGCAGAAGGAGAGGGTAAGGTTTATATGATAGTGATGATGAAGATAAAAAAGAAATGTAACGGTATTAGATGGACGATGCAAATGAAGAAAAGAATGAGGAGGAGGAGGCGGAAAGGGTGGAGGATTAAGAAGAAGTAGAAGAAGACGAAGAAGAATAAGAGGAAGAATAATAAGAGGATTAAAAAGAACAAGAAGATTGGGAGGACTAAATTTGTAACAATGGTGAAGAGTTGTGTAGATGCATGGTTACAGAATTAATAAAGCCGTAGGGCCGTGAAGTTGTGTAGTTACATATGTAATACAACTGTCCGTGCGGCCTGGAGTTGTCGGGTTATATATGTAACACAGCTGTACAGTCGTGAAGTTGTGTGGTTACATATGTAATACAGCTGTCTGTGCAGCCTGGAGATTGTCGGGTTATATATGTAATACAGCTGTGCGGCCTGTAGTTGTCGGGTTATATATGTAATACAGTTGTCTGTGCCGCCTGGAGTTGTCGGGTTATATATGTAATACAGCTGTCTGTGCCGCCTGGAGTTGTCGGGTTATATATGTAATACAGCTGTGCCGCCTGGAGTTGTCGGGTTATATATGTAATACAGCTGTCTGTGCCGCCTGGAGATTGTCGGGTTATATATGTAATACAGCTGTGCGGCCTGTAGTTGTCGGGTTATATATGTAATACAGCTGTCTGTGCCGCCTGGAGTTGTCGGGTTATATATGTAATACAGCTGTGCCGCCTGGAGTTGTCGGGTTATATATGTAATACAGCTGTGCCGCCTGGAGTTGTGTGGTTACATATGTAAAACTGCTGTGCGGCCTGGAGTTGTCGGGTTATATATGTAATACAGCTGTGCCGCCTGGAGTTGTCGGGTTATATATGTAATACAGCTGTGCCGCCTGGAGTTGTGTGGTTACATATGTAAAACTGCTGTGCGCCCTGGAGTTGTCGGGTTATATATGTAATACAGCTGTGCGGCCTGGAGTTGTCGGGTTATATATGTAATACAGCTGTCTGTGCCGCCTGGAGTTGTCGGGTTATATATGTAATACAACTGTCTGTGCCGCCTGGAGTTGTCGGGTTATATATGTAATACAGCTGTCTGTGCCGCCTGGAGTTGTCGGGTTATATATGTAATACAACTGTCTGTGCCGCCTGGAGTTGTCGGGTTATATATGTAATACAGCTGTCTGTGTCGCCTGGAGTTGTCGGGTTATATATGTAATACAGCTGTCTGTGCCGCCTGGAGTTGTCGGGTTATATATGTAATACAACTGTCTGTGCCGCCTGGAGTTGTCGGGTTATATATGTAATACAGCTGTCTGTGCCGCCTGGAGTTGTCGGGTTATATATGTAATACAGCTGTCTGTGCCGCCTGGAGTTGTCGGGTTATATATGTAATACAGCTTTGCGGCCTGGAGTTGTGTGGTTACATATGTAAAACTGCTGTGCGGCCTGGAGTTGTCGGGTTATATATGTAATACAGCTGTGCCGCCTGGAGTTGTCGGGTTATATATGTAATACAGCTTTGCGGCCTGGAGTTGTGTGGTTACATATGTAAAACTGCTGTGCGCCCTGGAGTTGTCGGGTTATATATGTAATACAGCTGTGCGGCCTGGAGTTGTCGGGTTATATATGTAATACAGCTGTCTGTGCCGCCTGGAGTTGTCGGGTTATATATGTAATACAACTGTCTGTGCCGCCTGGAGTTGTCGGGTTATATATGTAATACAGCTGTCTGTGCCGCCTGGAGTTGTCGGGTTATATATGTAATACAACTGTCTGTGCCGCCTGGAGTTGTCGGGTTATATATGTAATACAGCTGTCTGTGTCGCCTGGAGTTGTCGGGTTATATATGTAATACAGCTGTCTGTGCCGCCTGGAGTTGTCGGGTTATATATGTAATACAACTGTCTGTGCCGCCTGGAGTTGTCGGGTTATATATGTAATACAGCTGTCTGTGCCGCCTGGAGTTGTCGGGTTATATATGTAATACAGCTGTCTGTGCCGCCTGGAGTTGTCGGGTTATATATGTAATACAGCTTTGCGGCCTGGAGTTGTGTGGTTACATATGTAAAACTGCTGTGCGGCCTGGAGTTGTCGGGTTATATATGTAATACAGCTGTGCCGCCTGGAGTTGTCGGGTTATATATGTAATACAGCTTTGCGGCCTGGAGTTGTGTGGTTACATATGTAAAACTGCTGTGCGGCCTGGAGTTGTCGGGTTATATATGTAATACAGCTGTGCGGCCTGGAGTTGTCGGGTCATATATGTAATACAGCTGTCTGTGCGGCCTGGAGTTGTCGGGTTATATATGTAATACAGCTGTCTGTGCGGCCTGGAGTTGTCGGGTTATATATGTAATACAGCTGTCTGTGCCGCCTGGAGTTGTCGGGTTATATATGTAATACAACTGTCTGTGCCGCCTGGAGTTGTCGGGTTATATATGTAATACAGCTGTCTGTGCCGCCTGGAGTTGTCGGGTTATATATGTAATACAGCTGTGCCGCCTGGAGTTGTCGGGTTATATATGTAATACAGCTGTCTGTGCCGCCTGGAGATTGTCGGGTTATATATGTAATACAGCTGTGCGGCCTGTAGTTGTCGGGTTATATATGTAATACAGCTGTCTGTGCCGCCTGGAGTTGTCGGGTTATATATGTAATACAGCTTTGCGGCCTGGAGTTGTCGGGTTATATATGTAATACAGCTGTGCCGCCTGGAGTTGTCGGGTTATATATGTAATACAGCTGTGCCGCCTGGAGTTGTCGGGTTATATATGTAATACAGCTGTGCCGCCTGGAGTTGTGTGGTTACATATGTAAAACTGCTGTGCGGCCTGGAGTTGTCGGGTTATATATGTAATACAGCTGTGCCGCCTGGAGTTGTCGGGTTATATATGTAATACAGCTGTGCCGCCTGGAGTTGTGTGGTTACATATGTAAAACTGCTGTGCGCCCTGGAGTTGTCGGGTTATATATGTAATACAGCTGTGCGGCCTGGAGTTGTCGGGTTATATATGTAATACAGCTGTCTGTGCCGCCTGGAGTTGTCGGGTTATATATGTAATACAACTGTCTGTGCCGCCTGGAGTTGTCGGGTTATATATGTAATACAGCTGTCTGTGCCGCCTGGAGTTGTCGGGTTATATATGTAATACAACTGTCTGTGCCGCCTGGAGTTGTCGGGTTATATATGTAATACAGCTGTCTGTGTCGCCTGGAGTTGTCGGGTTATATATGTAATACAGCTGTCTGTGCCGCCTGGAGTTGTCGGGTTATATATGTAATACAACTGTCTGTGCCGCCTGGAGTTGTCGGGTTATATATGTAATACAGCTGTCTGTGCCGCCTGGAGTTGTCGGGTTATATATGTAATACAGCTGTCTGTGCCGCCTGGAGTTGTCGGGTTATATATGTAATACAGCTTTGCGGCCTGGAGTTGTGTGGTTACATATGTAAAACTGCTGTGCGGCCTGGAGTTGTCGGGTTATATATGTAATACAGCTGTGCCGCCTGGAGTTGTCGGGTTATATATGTAATACAGCTTTGCGGCCTGGAGTTGTGTGGTTACATATGTAAAACTGCTGTGCGGCCTGGAGTTGTCGGGTTATATATGTAATACAGCTGTGCGGCCTGGAGTTGTCGGGTCATATATGTAATACAGCTGTCTGTGCGGCCTGGAGTTGTCGGGTTATATATGTAATACAGCTGTCTGTGCCGCCTGGAGTTGTCGGGTTATATATGTAATACAGCTGTCTGTGCCGCCTGGAGTTGTCGGGTTATATATGTAATACAACTGTCTGTGCCGCCTGGAGTTGTCGGGTTATATATGTAATACAGCTGTGCGGCCTGGAGTTGTCGGGTTATATATGTAATACAGCTTTGCGGCCTGGAGTTGTCGGGTTATATATGTAATACAGCTGTCTGTGCCGCCTGGAGTTGTCGGGTTATATATGTAATACAGCTGTCTGTGCCGCCTGGAGTTGTCGGGTTATATATGTAATACAACTGTCTGTGCCGCCTGGAGTTGTGTGGTTACATATGTAAAACTGCTGTGCGGCCTGGAGTTGTCGGGTTATATATGTAATACAGCTTTGCGGCCTGGAGTTGTCGGGTTATATATGTAATACAGCTGTCTGTGCCGCCTGGAGTTGTCGGGTTATATATGTAATACAGCTTTGCGGCCTGGAGTTGTCGGGTTATATATGTAATACAGCTTTGCGGCCTGGAGTTGTCGGGCTATATATGTAATACAGCTGTCTGTGCCGCCTGGAGTTGTCGGGTTATATATGTAATACAGCTGTGCGGCCTGTAGTTGTCGGGTTATATATGTAATACAGTTGTCTGTGCCGCCTGGAGTTGTCGGGTTATATATGTAATACAGCTGTCTGTGCCGCCTGGAGTTGTCGGGTTATATATGTAATACAGCTGTCTGTGCCGCCTGGAGATTGTCGGGTTATATATGTAATACAGCTGTGCGGCCTGTAGTTGTCGGGTTATATATGTAATACAGTTGTCTGTGCCGCCTGGAGTTGTCGGGTTATATATGTAATACAGCTTTGCGGCCTGGAGTTGTCGGGTTATATATGTAATACAGCTGTGCCGCCTGGAGTTGTCGGGTTATATATGTAATACAGCTGTGCCGCCTGGAGTTGTCGGGTTATATATGTAATACAGCTGTGCCGCCTGGAGTTGTGTGGTTACATATGTAAAACTGCTGTGCGGCCTGGAGTTGTCGGGTTATATATGTAATACAGCTGTGCCGCCTGGAGTTGTCGGGTTATATATGTAATACAGCTGTGCCGCCTGGAGTTGTGTGGTTACATATGTAAAACTGCTGTGCGCCCTGGAGTTGTCGGGTTATATATGTAATACAGCTGTGCGGCCTGGAGTTGTCGGGTTATATATGTAATACAGCTGTCTGTGCCGCCTGGAGTTGTCGGGTTATATATGTAATACAACTGTCTGTGCCGCCTGAAGTTGTCGGGTTATATATGTAATACAGCTGTCTGTGCCGCCTGGAGTTGTCGGGTTATATATGTAATACAACTGTCTGTGCCGCCTGGAGTTGTCGGGTTATATATGTAATACAGCTGTCTGTGCCGCCTGGAGTTGTCGGGTTATATATGTAATACAGCTGTCTGTGCCGCCTGGAGTTGTCGGGTTATATATGTAATACAACTGTCTGTGCCGCCTGGAGTTGTCGGGTTATATATGTAATACAGCTGTCTGTGCCGCCTGGAGTTGTCGGGTTATATATGTAATACAGCTGTCTGTGCCGCCTGGAGTTGTCGGGTTATATATGTAATACAACTGTCTGTGCCGACTGGAGTTGTCGGGTTATATATGTAATACAGCTGTCTGTGCCGCCTGGAGTTGTCGGGTTATATATGTAATACAGCTTTGCGGCCTGGAGTTGTGTGGTTACATATGTAAAACTGCTGTGCGGCCTGGAGTTGTCGGGTTATATATGTAATACAGCTGTGCGGCCTGGAGTTGTCGGGTCATATATGTAATACAGCTGTCTGTGCGGCCTGGAGTTGTCGGGTTATATATGTAATACAGCTGTCTGTGCCGCCTGGAGTTGTCGGGTTATATATGTAATACAGCTTTGCGGCCTGGAGTTGTGTGGTTACATATGTAAAACTGCTGTGCGGCCTGGAGTTGTCGGGTTATATATGTAATACAGCTGTGCGGCCTGGAGTTGTCGGGTCATATATGTAATACAGCTGTCTGTGCGGCCTGGAGTTGTCGGGTTATATATGTAATACAGCTGTCTGTGCGGCCTGGAGTTGTCGGGTTATATATGTAATGCAGCTGTACAGCCGTGAAGTTGTGTGGTTACATATGTAATACAGCTGTGCGGCCTGGAGTTGTCGGGTTATATATGTAATACATCTGTGCGGCCTGGAGTTGTCGGGTTATATATGTAATACAAATGCTGCACAGTGAAGTTGTAGACAGCCATAGTTTGTCAAGTGGTAAAAACACACACACAAACACACACAGGCACACACACAGAAACACACACAATACCGCAGTCAGAGTGTCACATGACAGCACACCATATACACAACTAAACGATCTCTGCAAGTAATGAACAATTGTACAAGCTTGAAGACACATTTGGCATATGTCGCCATACCATATTTCTATAAACCAATCAGCACTTACTGGGTGATGTACCATATTTCTATAAACCAATCAGCACTTACTGGGTGATGTACCTATTTATATAAACCAATCAGCACTTACTGGGTGATGTACCATATTTCTATAAACCAATCAGCACTTACTGGGTGATGTACCATATTTCTATAAACAAATCAGCACTTACTGGGTGATTAATACATTTCTATAAACCAATCAGCACTTACTGGGTGATGTACCACATTTCTATAAACCAATCAGCACTTACTGGGAGATGTACCATAATTCTATAAACCAATCAGCACTTACTGGGTGATGTACCATATTTCTATAAACCAATCAGCACTTACTGGGTGATGTACCATATTTCTATAAACTAATCAGCACTTACTGGGTGATGTACCATATTTCTATAAACCAATCAGCACTTACTGGGTGATGTACCATATTTCTATAAACCAATCAGCACTTACTGGGTGATGTACCATATTTCTATAAACCAATCAGCACTTACTGGGTGATGTACCATATTTCTATAAACCAATCAGCACTCATTGGTTATGTACCGTATTTCTATAAACCAATCGTTATTCACTGGGTGATGTACCATATTACTATAAACCAATCAGCACTCACTGGGTGATGTACCATATTTCTTTAAACCAATCAGCACTCACTGGGTGATGTACCATATTTCTATAAACCAATCAGCACTCACTGGATGATGCACCATATTTCTATAAACCAATCGGTACTCACTGGGGGATGTACCATATTTCTATAAACCAATCGTTACTCACTGGGGGGATGTACCATATTTTTATAAACCAATCAGCACTCATTGGGTGATGTGGTCAGCGCCGCACAGGTCGCCTTTGCTTCCCGAGACATTTTCTGGTACCCATTCCATGAGTAATCTACCATGAAAAGGTGCATTTCATGCCAGCCTATCAGCCTGTTCATTACCCCGCACTCCCGCTTGGCCAGGGTAAAAAATTCATACATTTCTAAAAATCTGTGAGGTATGAAACGAGGATAGCCATTCCAAACGAAACATTCCTTTCTCCACCTTACTAAGCATACTCCTTGAGTCCGTAATGAATTCAATGAGTGTTGCATTGGTCTCCCCTAACAAACGGAATATCACTGTTACTACATCCACCTCCATTATCATGCTGGAGGTCGTAGTCTCATACGCCAGACTCTCCCTTTTCAAGCATGGCCCATTAGCCTTTGCGATGAAACCCCAACCAATGCTGTAGAGAACATGCAACTAACTTGTTATGTAACAGAAAGACTAACCACCCGAGGCCACGGCGCGAGAGACGAGAACAAATATCCGAATGTTTCAGCGCGTGTCTCGGCAATAGCGGACTCACCCAGTCACAACAAAGATACCCACCATAGGTCAAAGGTTAAAACACCGCCGCCACTGGCAAGACGAATATCTCCAAAGAGATCATAAACGCTTTCATTCTCCCTAAAGACAGTTCTCCTGGGAATGATTATGCCACAGAAGAGATATAAACAGTGTCTGGGCTTTCTCTCAGTCTTCTAGAACATTCCAGCAAAGGTTCGACAATCGCCGCCATGTTGTTAATCGCGCGAGGAACAACAAACCAAGGACGTCGAGGGAGGAGCTGCTACCAATTAATGATCTATTTTTGTTGTTGGTTACAAGAAGATATCTCAATCTGAGTCACGTTACTTGTATGTTCTTTAATATGACGTTGCAATCAATCCCAGCATTTATTGGCTGAATGTGATGTTCTAGGCGGGTTTACGTTCAAAAGTGTGGTATTTAGCAGCGTTCTTTGGTCATGTGCTGAGAAGAGAGGCATTGGAGAACATCGTGACAACAGGTAAGATAGAAGGGGAAGAGAAGCAGAGGCCCACCAAGAGAGATGATGCTGGATGGACTGAGACGGTGGCTGGACTGAGACGGTGGCAGAACTGATCCAGAACACCAAAGACCGAGATCTGTGGAGAGACATGAACGCCTACGCCAGCTGGAAGGGCACTTGATGATGATGAGTTTGTTTTTGCTTTTTGAATGACCGACGCAATATCATTAAAATAAACGATGCATATCTGCTTCCACATACCGTGAACTATAATGATTGACTCTATGACAGACTGGACTATAATGATTGGCTATATGACAGACTGTGAGCTATAACGATTGGCAATATGACAGACTGTGGGCTATAATGATTGGCTACATGATAGAGTGTGGATTATAATCATTTGGCTTTATCACAGACTGTGATTACAAAGATTGAGTAAACAAAAGATTGTGGACAATAATGATTGCCTATATGATAGGATCGGACTATAATGATTGGCTGTATAATAGGCTGTTGATTAAACATGATCACCAACATCAAAGTCGCTTAAAAGTCGAGAGGGTCGACTTCATTGCACCGGGTTTTTATCCCATATGGCTCGGTCTCTTTCCGCAGCGCGGAAAGCGTCGCACAAAGCACGAACTCTGTAGCTCCAGCGACGACCCACAGGAGTCTCCCAAAATATTCACCGAAGGACGCGGCCCGGAATCGAACCCACGACCCTCAGAACCCGAGTCAAACGGCATACTACTTCGCCACAGAGACTCCCCACCAACATCATAAGCATTGACCACAAAAATCAGACAGGAGGCTGTGGACAAAAAAGACATCCGTATAGACAATGAAACGTGAGACAAGAAACCTCGTAAAATCACTACCAGACATATCTTTGAAAATATAATCCCAGAGAGTAATAGAACCGGACACATCATCTTATAATACGATGGCCTGGTGAGTTAGAAAAACCCGCTACAACACTCTTAGCCAGAGATGTACACTTATTACGATCTAACAACTTAATCCACGCCATAAGTATAAAAGCCCAGCATCTTAACCTGTTTACAGTTGAGAAAAAGACAGAGATACCTGCTCTACCTGTGTGAACAACACCAGGTCTTAACCGTTTGCCCGCCGCTCCGGCGCATTACACGTGTCGAGTCTGGTGGCATGAAAAAGCGCGTGAGTTCATCTCTCCAACACTTAGTCATCCATATAATACTTTCCAGGTCTGGGAAGGGCTGCTGTAACCTGTTCCTATCAAGCTTAAGTAACCACCTTCTTTTTTCTTCTTCTTCCATTGGCGGGCTGCAATAAGTCAAGAGTGCATGCCGCTTCATCTTTCTTTTACTTTCGCGCTGTCTGAACTAATCATCTTTCGTTTTCCAGAGATATTTCTCCCCCTACTTTTGCATAAATCAACAACTGAAGGTTAAAGTTTAAAGGTGACGATGTCATCAGAAGTCATCAGCCACCCAGTACCGGCTGGTTCATACACATATGTACTAGCACCACATGCTCACATTCACATATGGAATCTTTATAGACCAATCCGGGTACTTTTCTGTTAATTCACCCCAAACAAAAACCAAAAACATCCTTTTCATGACCTTATTTTCATCGGCCCAGCAATAACTTCCGGTTAAGTGTTCGGTGGACTGCTGGACCGATCGATGGGTATTCCGACGACTGTGAGGGCCATCCGGGTCCAAAACTCCGACGACAGTGAGGGCCCTACCGACCCAAAAACTAACAAAACATCCATCGATCGGTTCAGCAGTCCACCGAACACTTAACCGGAAGTTATTGCAGGACCGATGCATATGAGGCACTAAAAGTGATTTTTTTTTTCTTTGGGGTGAATTAACAGAAAAGTAGCCCAATCTGTGCTATGTGGGTGATATATAGCCAACCAACCAGCCAGTCCTCAGCCAACAAGCCAGCCAATCAACTAACCAACTAGCCAACCAGACAACAGACCAACAAACCAACTGACAGACCGACCAACTAACCAACCAATCCAAAATCCAGCCAACCAACCAGCCATCCAACCAGCCCATCAACCAACGAAAATTCCAGCCAGCCAAGCAACCAACCAATCAACCAGCTAGAGAGTCATCCAACCAGCAAGCCAGCCAACCAGGGAACCTACCAAACAACATGCCAGACAGTCATTCAACAAGCCAAGCAACCAACCAACTAGCCAGCCAAACAACCAACCAATCAACCACTTAACCAACCAACCAACCAACCAATCAACCACTTAACCAACCAACCAATCAACCACTTAACCAACCAACCAACCAATCAACCAACAAACAAACCAACCCACCCAACAACCCGGAATGTATCTGTAAATGCTAAAGAAAGAATTAAGTCAAAGACCATTCTACACGACCTGGGACCCTTCAGGTATATGATGCAAGTCCTATATGTGTACAGAACACCCGGCACTAGCTGGGCGATATAGACAACATCATGCCGGTCGCTTTTAAATCCTATGATATCTCCTGGTACCAACTTTCGTCTGGGGGAGAGGGGGAGCCTTGGACCCAGGTAAACAGTACAGTGAACCAACCTGAATGGCGAAGGAGAGAAGTCATCTTCCCTTGTCTTCATTCTCCTCCTTGGAGGCCAGCATGGTTGAATGGAGCTCTCGCTTTCAAACTTCCGGTGTGCTTATGCCGAGATAGGGGATTCAACCTCTACACCGGTCTGCTGCACGAAATGTTGGCTTCTTGTCCTTGACTTGGGGGAGTAAATTACAAGTCGCTTAAAAGTCGACAGGGTCGACTTCATTGCACGGGGTGTTATCCAATATGGCTCGGTCTCTTTCCGCAGCGCGGAAAGCGTCACACAAAGCACGAACTCCGTAGCTTCAGCGACGACCCCCAAGAGTCTCTTAAGAAATGCACTCGTGAACCAATGATGCGGCCCGGAATCGAACCCACAACCTTCGGAGCCCGAGTCAAACGGCTTGACCACTTCGCCACGCAGACTCCCAAAAATTACAAGTACCTATGAAGTCGGAGTGGGTTCGGCTGACGGCGAGGGACACTGGTAATAGAGAAATCTAATCCAGTGCACTAGATTTAGTGGCGCGTGTATGGACTACACTTGAAATCAAAGCGAGCGAGAAAAGAAAAATTCCTCGTTATTTCTGAAGAAAACGCTGTTTTTGTTGCGGTCGTTTCAAGCGAGGCTGCGACATTTGCGACTTTCGACAGTCACACTTGACTACAAAACGACATGTCATTGAGTTGGTGTCTTCCCCCGGATCACACAGCAAACAGGACACTGTCACAAAGCAAGTGTCATCATACAAATATGACATCTGTGTTATTCCCCCGCCTTTTATCAGTACAAATCAATACACTTAACTGTGGTAATATTATCATGGTGATGCTTTAAGTCCATAAAGAACCCGACAATACTGAACGAACGATCCACTGCAGACACGTCTGACATGCTGTCTTTCTTTGTCATGAACTATTTAATCCAGTGACCATTTCTGAGGCCAATCAAGAACAACAACAACAATATTAATATAAACATTATAAAAACATGTGCAAACATCACTACTACCTGACTCGCTAATGTCAATGATTGATGTAGCAGTTGTTACTAGCTATCGGAGACAGACTGTACTTCCTCATTCTACAAGATCTGAACAGAGAAGAACACTGGTTCTTAAACAATATTATATCTGGAAGTTCACAAATGTTTGCCTCCGTATACAAATCCATAACTCAGTAACCAACTGAGGGAAAATGATGAAATGTAGCATATAACCTTATTATTATGTACATACAACACATTTTTTGTTTGTTCTGGAGATTTTACAGCATATCTCAATGTTTGTGTATATATTTTTTTCGCATATCCTTTACAGGGCATCGCTGTCAACACCAGCATTTTACCGCTGTTGTGGATTTCTTGGCAAGATTACGCTCAGTAGTTTGCCATTGCTTTCTAAGCGGCCGCCTCACTTATCCCGTAAGTCACCAACGCGGCGAGAACCGCTACAATTCTCGCGCGATGCGTTACCCTACGTGGAGAAAGTCGTTTAACACCTAGGCCAGGGATACCGGCGTTTGTTTGTTTATATGCGGTATATAATTTATGGGTCAGAGATGAAGTGCACATTATGAAATGCAATACACCGTCACATGGAAACATCAGTGTACAATAATGAATATTCTCCGCAGTGCACGGGAATTTCTTTGTGAGGAGCACTTCCATACCAATATGGATACGCCTTGCGTCGTTACCAGAAATGACGTGCATTACTGTAAAACAAGTTTGTTAGCGTGACTTTAATACATTTTCGCCAAAGCATCAAAGACATTTCGCCACTTTTCATGATTTCAGTTGCCTTTGGACCTATCAAAGACTTATTCCTTGGGTGGGTGTAAATATAAGACAGCCGGACAAATTTCATAACGATGCATGCAACAGATACTTTCAAAAACAAATTGAACGTAAATGAGGGCAAGCATTTGTGAACGCACTATAACATAATTTGGCCGTGGTAAACGTTACCGCGGCTTGGAGGTCAATGATGGAAGTTCTACATAGGACATGCCACATGATGATGATTGTCATGATGAGATGATTGTGATAGTGATGGTTATTGTGATAGTGATTGTGATGGTGAATGTGATTGTGTTTATTGTGATAGTGATTGTGATTGTGTTAACAATAATGATGATGATGCTTGTGATAGTGATTGTGATGATGTTGGTGACGGTAATAATGATGCTGGTGATTGTGATGATCATACTGATTGTCATGATGATGTGATGGTGATGGTTATTGTGATGGTGATTGTGCTGATGTTGATAACGGAAATAATGATGCTGGTGATTGTGATGATCATGATGTGGTGATTGTGTTAGTGATTGTGATGGTGATGATGTTGATAACGGTAATAATGATGCTGGTGATTGTGATGATCATGATGATGGTGATTGTGATGGTGATTGTGATGGTGATTGTGATGATCATGATGATGGTGATTATGATGGTGATTGTGATGGTGATTGTGCTGATGTTGATAACGGTAATAATGATGCTGGTGATTGTGATGATCATGATGATGGTGATTGTGATGGTGATTGTGATGGTGATTGTGATAGTGATTGTGCTGATGTTGATAACGGTAATAATGATGCTGGTGATTGTGATGATCATGATGATGGTGATTATTGTGATGGTGATTGTGATCGTGATGGTGTTGATAACGATAATGATGAAGCTGGTAATTATGATGGTGATTGTGATGATGGTGTTGATTGTGATGGCGACTGTGACAGTAATGGTGATGGTGATTCTGATGGTGATAGTGATGATGATTGTGCTGGTGATTGTGATGGTGATAATGATTGTGATGGTGATAATGATTGTGATGACAACGATAATGATAATGATGGTGATTGTAATGATGATAGTGACTGTGATGATGACGATAATGACGATTCCAATAACGATGACGACGTTGATGATGCTCAAAGCCGATCCCCAACATCCCATATTTCTTTCCATCCAAACGCACCCAGAACCCCCAAAGAAAACATGCACTAACTCTGCCACACAAGCACCGTAGTCAACTCCTGTCACACTCACAGACCCTACCATGGCACTTAATTACTTCGTCCCGTGGCAACCTCAGAGGCACCAGTCAATCGACATTTAATCGCTGCTAGGATCTCGATCCTGCGGAACTCCCAAAGGTCTTATCACAAACACAAGAGGCCTAGATCCCGGGTATTATTAGGCCACTCCTCCGCCCACCTCCACGAAACGACAGGACAATGAGTTTCTTGAAGATAGATCACATCATTATATTTGTCAACTGGTGATAAATAGCAATATTATATTTGCACACAGGAAGGTTACTCACAATACTATAATGGCACAGTTAAAAATAAATCACATCATTATATTTGCACAGTTAACAAGAAGCAGGAAAGCCTCGATACCATGTAACTAGGCGATGCCCCAGGTTCGAGCCCCACCTCGGCGGACTCAAATTTAAATTGACCCACTCTACCAGGTTGACCCAGAGGCGGCGGGGTGATAGCGGGACACAGAGCACATCTCCCACTGAGTGCCGACTGGTGCCAAAATACAGGTTTAGCGCCATATATGCAATCGTCTCAACGTGTGTAAAAGGATCGGTTACTTTCTGTATTTAAAAGAAGCATACGCGATCATGATTTGTGTGTAATGGATGCACATTAATTTGCATGCCAATATATACGAGGGGAAGTAATTAAGTTCATACGAGGGGAAGTAATTAAGTTATAGGAATTTTACGAATAACTTTTTTTTTACAACAATGCGAATCAGACAGTTTGTGTCTCTGTGTGTGTTTGTGTGTAATATATATATATATATATATATATATATATATATATATATATATATATATATATATATATATATATATATAGTGTGTGTTGCAAGTGTGTTGCAAGGCAGGTAGGTGTCTATGTTGAAAACAATATATATATATATATATATATATATATATATATATATATATATATATATATATATATATATCAGACTTGGTCCATCTGTCCACTAGAATGTTGATGCCTTCTAGGAAACAGTTTTTGCTTGTGGCCTTAAACCAGATGTGTCTCGCCTCCATTACCTCTTGTCGTCTGCACATTTCTGGCTCTGCAATTGTGCCTTCAAGAGTCCAAGCAAGTGAAAGTCGGATGGCGCCAAGTCTAGACTATGCTGGATGGTTCATGACCTCACATTTCAGAGTACTGTATGGCCACTTGCAGGGCTTCAACTATGTGGTTCATAAATGATGATTTTGTCTTCCAGTGTGAAATATTGTCACCAATTCATACAGTCTTACCTGACTCAAGGAACTGTCTCCACCACTGAACCATCATTCTTCTGTGTGTGGATGTACGACTGTGTGAGTATGTGTGTGTGTGATAGTGTGTATGTGTCGATTATGTGTCGATGAGAACGAGTGTATGTGTTGATTTGCTTCATGTGAATGAGGATATATGTGCGTGAGCGAGAGGCAGAGAAAGAGAGAGAGAGAGAGAGAGAGAGAGAGAGAGAGAGAGAGAGAGAGAGAGAGAGAGATGGAGAAAGAGAGACTTGGAGAAAGATAGAGAGTGTGTGTATGTATGAGTACATTTTGTTAGTGAGTTTGTGATTCAATCAATCAATCAATCATGTGCCATGCCGGAAAGCGTGGGCGGTCATGACTCGCCATTTCACTAGATCACCAGAGTCATGGATCAGCTCAGTGTTCCTGTCTCGTCCATGCCATGTGGCCAAGCCATCCAGGTATTTTCCTCTCGGTCTTCCTCTTGGTCTGTTCCCTTCGATCTTGCCAGTTGTCACTAAGTTCTCCAATCCATTTCTTCTCATAACATGTCCAAAAAATTTTGACTGTCTACGTCTAATTTCTCTAATCAGTTTACGATGTTCATTTGTCTCCTGTAGTACTTGGTCATTGGTTTTTCTGTCTGTCCATGGTATTCTTTGCATTTTCCTCAGAAACCACATTTCTGTAGCCATCAAATGTTTTTCAGCTTGACTGCACATTGTCCAAGTTTCACATCCATACAAAAGAACAGGCTCTATGTATCCCCTCAACACTCTTTTTCTCGTTTCAATTGACATCTTTTTATTGGTCAGAATGTTTTTCATCTTGCTAAAGGTTACTTTCGCCATGGCAATTCTTGTTCTAATCTCTTCAAGGCATCTCCCATCAGATGTTATGACTGTTCCAAGATAATTGTACCGATTCACTTGTTGAAGAATATTTCCATTTACTTGTATATTACAAGTGTATAGCCTTTGTCGACCAAGAAAAGGCATTCGATAGAGTAGATAGAAACAAGTTGTGGCAAATCCATAAACAATATGGAGTGAGTACTGTGATATAATAAAACGTCCCTACCCTTTCCTAGGCATTGACTCCCTTAAAAATAAACAATCCCTTACAACTACGGTTTAAGTATCTTACTGAATATAGGATAAAAACTAACCCGTAGGGTAGATAAATTAATTTGGCTTTATTTTGGCTTACGTACCTGGCCAACAGTCGTCGACTGATTGTAAGACAAAGGCCCAGTGTAGCCATTTTAGTTCAAGCTAAGAAAGTAAACAGACGTGCGTTCCCTTGTGGGTTTTCTTTCCCCGTGTGGGGAAAAGGTATTTTGCCTTTTAAAACCATGATTCTCTTCAAGCTATTGGTATGTTATATCTACATTATTAAGATGGATTTATGTATTACATAGACCAGTATGTTTAATTAAGAATTAGTTACAATTCTCTTAAACCAGGCTGGATGATGTTTACCAAGGAAACACATGCGGGCGCCACGCTGTAATTTTTCCTATGTCTTACAATTTCAAATCCCTATGTTAATATCTTTTATAGGCATTATGAACTTATATCTAACTAGTAGTGTTTATAACCTATGAATATTATGTGTACTGTAGTACACATAAAGTATCAACTCTCATGTCTGAAACACATTCTAGACATTTTCTCAATGTAGGAGCAGACTCTTGATTTCATACTTCACAAGTAGAGAACTGGTGTCTGCCACTTTCAAATATCCTATGTAGTGTAAATTGACTGGTAAGGATGTCTCTGAACTTGTTTTATCCATGCGGGGACATACAAATGATTACGCATATTCCTGACTCTTACTTAGTCAGGGGATAAAATATTTTGCCACATCATAATCTGTAACTTGGAAATATAGTGCTAAATTTTAGTACCATCCTTTTGTTAACAGATTAATAACCACTCCATAGTAGTGAAGAACATATAATCATTTCATAAAATAGTGTTAGGAGAATGCCATGTTTGAGAATATAAATTCATGAACAATTAAAGTAAACGCGTGATGTAAATGCATGTTCGGATAGGATACAATCCCCATCGCCTCACCGTAGTAGAAACAAGAAGCGAAGATTGATGTGAATAAATTGCTTGCAATATTCAGAATACTGGACCATGCGGCATAAGTTAGTCTAATAAATACCCTCCGAATAATAGCAGTCATTGACAAAATATATCACAGTGGCTACTATCCTCATCTGCGGTACGCAGTGGGGAAAAACAATATATGTTTTAGTTATGGATTAACCTCTGAAGAAAATTCAAAACCATTGGCTCCGGCATTAAATTTTATGATTAAATTATTATGTATGATTATCATGTACTTAATATCAGAGAAATGTACATGTATGTTTTTTTTTTCTGGTATGAGAATTTTCTCTGTTCTGATTGTTACTTTTTCCTGTGGGAATATACATTTTAATTTTGCACCTTGGGATTAGAGGATGTTGATGTAAGAATCCATGTGTACGTCAGTACTTAAGAAGCCAATGTTGAATAGTCTTGACCTAATGATGATTATAGTGCCGAAAGGAAGACGCGGCATTAGAAACCACAGAGATTCTGTATAGGCTATTCTCTTCAAGTAATGAGAGAGACAATATCAACATATTGGATGGACAGAATGACTTCACTCATCTAATAGTCCCAGTAACAACAGAACATAAAATAAAGTGAGAAAATACCTTACTCACTATTAAGAGTCAGAATGGCTCTACTCAGCAATGAGGGACAGTGGAACGTGGACACCCACTCCTTTCCCCTTCTCCCCTTCTTGTTTTGTATTTGTGTTTGTAATTGTGTTGTAAACCTTTTACCATACCACAGTAGGTTAATGCTCGTGTTGTATTCTTGTCATCCCTTTTCTATAGAAGAGAAGCAGGTGGTGGTTGAATCTGGTGGGACTATATCACTGAACCTGGATCCTGGGTCAACAGCCAGAAAGTGAATGTCCTAACCATAGTCTGCATCTAGAAATACCCATGGACTGCTGCGCTCAATAGCTCCATAGCGAGCAACAGATAAATTCGAAGAAAACTGACTGGGTGAGTGATTAAGTCCTATTTTAGCAGGAATATCCAGGATGGACTTCAAGATCTAATAATCTACAAAGATGAAGATCATCAGAGTACTGACAACAGTGTATCGTCTGCGTTACTTCTGAGAAGTATCACCTATGGCCTTATCATTCAACCAAGTCAGTGAAACTGGGACAATCCTTCTAGCAAGTTACTAAAACTAACAACAGTGAGTAAACTTCAACTGTTGGTTGGATTACCAAGTTAATATCCACAAGGGATAAGTCTTCGAAAGAACATCTCACAGCTGCAACAGTCAAACATAAGGTTCCAGCCATGCAACACCAAGTTCTAGCTATGAACACCAACTCAAAATGGGAGAAGACACTGAACGACATAAGCCAATACAACCAAGGTAAAAACTTAATATCATCTGAAACATAACTACGAAACCAGATTACCTCAAGGTTCCAAACCCTGAACACCATCAGATAAAAGACCATATGAAAGCAGCTAAATGTCTCTACATCTGCAACAAGAGGAATCATCTAATTGTTTGCAACCCTGTTACTGTGCTGGATTTATTCATCTGTGGATATATGTAGGTATAGATCAAATGTGGCCCTAGTCACAGATACTACCATGAGATGCCTCTCAGTCAATTAAAGTTCTACACTGGACTAGATAACAACGACTAATTCCTTGCCGGTCCAATGTCAGCCTAAATGCCATGGGTTATAGACTCGCGACTAGGTGGGTGAAACCTTTGTGTAAGCCAATTTGGTAGTCGGATATTAGAAGCCGAGAAGCTGAATGGACTTCAACTTTTCATCAGACCTGATGATAAAGGGAATTACCTTCTGCAAAGCTTAAGTGGAAATCCTGAAGTATGACCAACCGGAGGCACCAAATTTCACAAAAAGGGCACCGAGCCCAAGGCAACAGAATATTCGTGATTCTAGCCCCAAACGGAGGGGATATATGGTGTGTGATTTTTCAATTCCTGGATTATGGAGTATAAAATAGTCACCAGCCAATTACCAGTGGATAAATATTAAGAACATAACTGGGTGCATTAATTCGGTACCCAGATAATGGGAAAAGGATCTAATCTACAGCAAAGATGAACTCTTAACCGCACACCAGGAGATAAATGACTCTATTAATTAGTTTAATTAGTAATACAAAATGCTGTTTATGTGTTGGGTTTTTTCTGAAGGTAACAGGTCAGTAGTTTTTTTCCAATGGTATATATATAGGTATAGTATTTTGACACCAACTCATTATTTTTAAAATGAGAGAATGGTGAAAGGTGTCAGAAACAAATGTTGATATATTGGGATCTATTTAATTAGATCATTTTTTGCCTTAATTATGAGGGAAAATGAAAGTAGACCCAATATGTGGTTGTTGTGTTGTTTGTAATAACCTTGTTTTTTCTGGGGTCACTGGGTACTATATTGTAACAATGCAACTAATTCCCATGCCTGTCTGAAAATGCATAGTGTTTATTATACATATATATGTAACTGCAGATCTTGAGTTAATACCTGAACTGGTTGTCCAAAAGTGTTGTGTACATCAAGTAAATGTGGTGTCCAACAGTGGTTGTTATATGTTGTGAACAATCAATATCCTTCTAGCACTATAGTAAATTTAAAGGGTGATGAAGTGGGAAGGGAAACCTACACACAGATACCATTGTTTCAAGGATTGAACTCTTTTCTCCTGGGATTTGTGGTAAATATCCCTGATCACCCTGCATTCTAACCAGTGACCAGAGAATCAATAATACCCCCTAGACATTTTAACGAAATATTCTTAGGAATTAAAATCCACATCCCACAGTACACATTTAACAAACCTATGTAAATGTTTATACAACAACAGTGAATGCATAGTGAGAGCAATTGGAGGACACTCAGAACCCTTCACCATAAGATCTGGAGTACGACAAGGTTGTGTCCTGTCCCCTCTCTTGTTCATAACATATATAGACAACATATGTAAAGAAACCAGCCAAGCAGAGATAGCAAGAATACCACATGACGAGAACACAGAAGAAGAACCAACTGCAAATCTAACCATTAGAGAACTCCTTTTTGCGGACGACCAAGCACTAATAGCAAAATCAGAAGCTGAATTACAAGACCACATGAATAGTCTAAACGAAATGTGTAGGGAACATAACATGAAAATTAGCACAAGCAAAACAGAGGTAATGACTATAACTAAAGAAGAACAAACAACAACAATTCACCTAAACGAACATCCCTTGAAACAAGTGAAGAGTTTCAAGTAACTAGGAAGTATAATATCATCAAATGGCAGATCAGAAGACGAGATCGAAAATAGGTGCAATAAGGCAAATCAACTCATTGGACAAATGGCACCAATACTAAAGAACAAACATGTATCAATAACTACTAAGAAAGCACTTTACAACACAATCTTCCTGCCAACTCTATGCTACCAATGCCAAACCTGGACAATGACAGAAAAGAGAAAAGAAAAATCACAACAACAGAAATGAGGTTCCTGAGAAGAATACTCAACGTATCAAGAAGAGCTAAGATCAGAAATGAAGAAATCAGGACTAAAGTGGGGGTTAAAGCAGCACTAGATTTTATCAGAAAACAGCAAGTCAAATGGTTTGGCCATGCAAGTAGGTTACCAGTCAACAGCATACCACAGCAAGCAATGATGTACAGACCAGATGGAAACAGAGGAAGAGGCCGACCACGTAAACGTTGGACGGAGGGAATAGCAGAGTCCATGGGAATATCGATATATGAAGCCCATAATCGGGCACTCTAACGAAGTTTATACTTCACCTCGACACCGCAAGGTACAAGAGGAACATGATGAGATGATATGAGATTACATTGTGGCACTTCTTCCTTCCTAGTGACGACCATAACCTGAGTCTTTTTACAATTTAATTCTAACCCCAGTTGCTCACTGTGTACAACAACCGCATCTACTAATTGTTGCAGGTCCTGCGCATTGTCTGCAATTAATACTGTATCATCTGCATATCTAATGTTATTGATGTTTCGTCTTACAATGCTGATTCCATTTATATCCTCTACATTTCTGAAAATATTTTCACTGTATAGGGAAAAAAGATCTGGAGACATCACACATCCCTGCCTAACACCTCTCTTAATTGGCTGATACTGTCCCACTTCATTATCAATCCTTATTGCAGCTTGTTGTTTCCAATATATGTTTTTTATGATGTCTTTCCCATCAATTTGTAGATCTGCAAGCATATCCACCATGTTGACATGTCTAACTCTATCAAAAGCCTTTGTATAGTCAATAAAGCAAAGATGTATATCCTTGTTTACTTCTATAGCACGTTCAATAACTGTTCGCAGCATATATACACAGCATTTACTGTACCCTTTCGTTCTACAAACCCACATTGTTCTTCCCCTATTTCAGGTTGTATCTTCTTCCTCACTCTTTGCATGATAATTCTTAGCAAAATCTTTGTGATGTGACTCATTATACTAATTGTTCTATGTTGATCACATTCCAAGGTTTGTGATTGTGAGCGAGTATATGTGCTTGCGAGGTGGTGTGTATTAGTGTTATATAAATATGAGAGTTTGTATAAATGACGCACGTATGTAGGTAGGTATGTATATGTATGTGTTTATGCATGCGTGCACGCCTATGTGTGTCTGTGAGTGTCTGTCTACCTCTCTCATATGATTGGTTATGTTCACAACTTTCATTTGACAATATATTTTAGCATGAGAACGTAATATGCATAATAAATAATTGAACCTTTGAAAATAAGTTCATTCTTTCGTGAAGTTTCACACCCCTCAGCCACAAGACACGAATAACGCCTTCTTGTTCTTCCACGGTAGAAAGCACAAGGCATACGAAATAGCGGGGGATCTAACAACATTGGAAAATAGAACTACAGGCAGAGATGAATAATATTGGGTGGACACGGAGGATATAGAGGAGGGTATAGATGAGGATATATAGAGGATATAGATAGAGGATATATAGAGGATATAGAGGAGGGTATAGATGAGGATATAGATAGAGGATATATAGAGGATATAGAGGAGGGTATAGATGAGGATATATAGAGGATATAGATAGAGGATATATAGAGGATATATAGAGGATATAGATAGAGGATATAAATGGAGGGAGCTATAGGAGATAGAACGGCTTGGTGTTGGTGGGTTGAGGGAATATACCCCATTGGGGAATTAAGAGAAGAAGAAGACGAGGAAGAGCGAAAATCTTTATTTTCGAAGGGTTTAGAATTGGGCACGCAGGACTGTCTTACATTCTGCCCTTCTTCTGTATTTTCTTTCATACATTCTTTCATTCAACATCTCATATGTAGAATATCTTTGACAACAAAAGAACAATAAGCATGAAAACGCATGAAAAATAATCAATAATACACGACTCACTGAGGCGATGTTTAACATGGGCTTTATAAATGCCCAAGGAAGATGTAACGTGCCATACATATGGGAATATTTTTTGGCTAATTGTCGTTCTAGATAATTTACCATTATTATTGTCTTTGTTGTTGTTGTTGTTGTTTTTTAATGGGGGAATATAGTCTGTCCTGAGGTAGTGTTCAAACAGTTTGCAACTGTATGTATAATGATTGGTGATGTCTTTGATTTCTTGTGAAGAAGAAAACGAAGAAGAAGAAGAAGAAGAAGAAGAAGAAGAAGAAGAAGAAGAAGAAGAAGAAGAAGAAGAAGAAGAAGAAGAAGAAGAAGAAAGGGGGGGGGGAGGAGGAGGTGGATGGGAGGAGAAGAAGTGGAGGAAGCACACATGTTGCTTTTAGAACCGATCTTCAGTTGCTTATATCTGCAGCTGTGTTTATAGCTCTACTGTATAGTTTGTTTGTTGTTTGTCCATCAAGAATGATGATGACCATTCGTTTCATCCAGTGGGGTTGAAGGTGTGGAGCCGTGGGTTCTAAGATGGCTGATAAGGCCTATTTTGGCTCGAAATGTTCTTTGACAATGTGGGCAAAGAATGCTTGACGTCTCTGGAGGAGGATTTCCTGCAGTGGTTTTTCTGTCCTGCCTTTTCTTCACAGCTCTTGCAGTCCTTGTTGCCTCACATATGACTGCACCCTTGCGTAATGATGCACGCCACGAATTTCGGTCTCTGGCTGCAGCCTCCCAGGTGTCATGATGAATTCCAAAAGCATTCAGTGAAATTTTCAGAGTATCTTTAAAACGTTTCCTCTGGCCACCTTGGGAGCGTTTACCACAACGCAGTTCGCTGTAGAAAATTCGTTTAGGGAGCCTGTGATCTGGCATGCGGGTCAGGTGACCAGCCCAGCGAATCTGATTCTTCATCAGTAGAGTGTGGATACTGGGCATGGATGCTCTTTCTGGGACTTCAGTGTCTGGAATCTTGTCTTGCCATTTAATCTTCAGTAGCTTCCTTAGGCAGACTGTGTGGAAGTGGTTTAATTTCCTAGCGTGTCGCTGATAAACAGTCCAGGTTTCACAAGCATATAGCAGTGTGGATAATACAACTGCTTTGTAGACTTTTAGCTTTGTTTGCAGGCTTATTCCAGTTCTGTCCCATACATTCTTGTACAGTCTGCCAAAGGCTGCACTGGCCTTGGAGATTCTTGCATTTACTTCGTCATCGATTGTGGCAGCTTGTGACACAGTGCTGCCAAGATAGGTGAATTTGTCCACAACACTTAGTCTATGATCATTCACTTTGATATTCGGCACAGTGTGATTATTCCCTGGAGCTGGCTGGTACATAACTACAGTCTTCTCCAAGTTGATATTGAGCCCAAAGTTGGCACAGGCATGTGAGAAAGCTGAAACATTATGTTGCATGTCCGCCTCTGAGTTGGCGTATAGAGCGCAATCATCAGCAAACAGGAGCTCTCTGACGGTGCCGCTGTCAATTTTGGTTTTAGCTGTCAGCCTTCTGAGATTGAATAACTTTCCATCCATACGGTAGTTGATGTCTATTCCAATGTCGTCGTTCTCGAAGGCATTCATCAACATGGCTGAAAACATGAGGCTGAACAGTGTTGGTGCCAGGACACATCCTTGCTTCACTCCATTGGTTACAGGAAAGGGTTCAGACAGTTCACCATTTTCCTGTACTCTTGCCTGCATGCCGTCATGAAATAGCCGCACTATTTGGACAAACTTTCGTGGACAGCCATATTTTGCCATAATCTTCCATAGTCCTTCTCTGCTGACTGTGTCAAAAGCCTTGGTAAGGTCAATGAAAGTGGAGAACATTTCACAGTTCTGTTCCTGACATTTCTCTTGCAGCTGCCTTGCAGCGAAAATCATGTCAACAGTTCCACGTTCTTTTCTGAAGCCACATTGACTCTCAGGAAGAAGACCTTGATCGAGATGGGCTGTGAGGCGATTGAGAAGAATTCTGGCGAGTATCTTCCCTGCAATTGAAAGCAAGGAGATGCCTCGGTGGTTGTCACAGGATTGGCGGTTTCCTTTACGTTTGTAAAGGTGGACTATTGACGCGTCCTTAAAATCTTGTGGCATGGTCTCGTTCATCCATATGTTTGTGAAGACTTGGTCAAGCTGCTCTATTAGGACCGGCCCACCTGCCTTGTATATCTCTGCTGGGATGGAGTCAGGACCAGGTGCCTTGCCGCTGGAGAGTTGCTGGATGGCTTTGTTTATTTCCACTATGGTTGGCAGGTCACCAAGTGTCTCATTGGTGGGAACTTGAGGAAGGCAGTTGATGGTTTCATCATCGAAGAAGGAAGTTGCATTTAAGATTTTGCTGAAATGCTCTGCCCGGCGTTGGAGGATTTCTTTCTTATCGGTGACCGATGTTCCCCCGTCTGCACTGAGGAGGGGAACTATGCCTGGTGATGAAGGACCATAGACCGCTTTCAGTGAGTCGTAGAAGTTTTTCATATCATGTCTGTCAGCAAAGCCCTGAATTTCATCAGCTTTGCTGCTCAGCCAGGAGTCCCGCATGTGCCGAAGTTTCTGCTGCACAACTCTCTGAATGTTCTTGAAAGCATCTTTTTTTGATGTTGACTTTGGGTCATTCAAATGTGCCTTGAGGAGAATATGTTTCTCGGCCAGCAATTGGTTGATGTCTTCGGAATTTTCATCAAACCAGTCTTTATGCTTTCGGGGGGCTGGACCCAGGATTTCCATAGCAGTGTTATAAATTGTGTCCTTTAGGGCTCTCCATTCTGTTTCTGTATCCTGTTTAGCTTCAGCATTGGGCTTGAGGCGGTCTTCCAGCATATTTTCAAACGACTGCTGCATTTTCTTGCTGTTTAGGCGGGTGACATTTAGCTTTGTTTGCACTTTCGCCCCTTGGGGACGCCGTGGTGGCCTGATGTGGATGTTCATTTTCGAGACAATGAGACGATGGTCTGTCCAACATTCGGCACCACACATGGATTTTGTCACTCGAACGTCTTGTCTGTCACTCCTCCTGACGATGACATAGTCAATGAGGTGCCAGTGTTTCGAGCGAGGGTGCATCCACGATGTCCCATTTCTCATGGGGAGACGGAAAATTGTGTTCGTAATCACGAGATCATGTTCGGCACATGTCTGAAGGAGGCGGAGTCCATTGCTGTTACAATTTCCGACTCCATGCTTTCCAATAATGCCACTCCAAGAGGTGGTGTCCGTGCCTACTCTGGCATTGAAATCCCCAAGGAGTATAAGTTTGTCTCCTTTGGGAACAGATGTTAATACACTGTGCAGGTCCTCATAGAACTTGTTCTTGACATCATCTTCGTTGGTCATAGTTGGTGCGTAGACACTCACAATGGTTGCGTGCTTCCTTCCATTCAGCAGAGGCAACTTCATGGTCATGAGCCTGTCGTTTATAGCCTTTGGAAATCCAGCTAATTTGCCGACCAGGGCCGACTTAATGGCAAATCCCACACCAGATTGGCGTCTTTCCTCGCTTTTCCTTCCACTCCAGAAAAATGTGTAGCCGGCACCAATTTCACAGATTTGGCCTTCTTCTGCAAGCCGTGTCTCGCTCAAGGCTGCAATGTCGATGTTGTACCTGCCCAGCTCTCTCCCAATCAGTGCTGTTCGTCTCTCTGGACCCGACGCGCCGTCTCTGTCAAGTAGGGTGCGTACATTCCAAGTTCAAATTGTTAAGGGAATATGGTTTACTCTTTTAGCTTTGCTTGTTTTATCTTTCTTTGTATGTCGACCGCAGTTAAGGGTACCCACCAACCGCGGCTAGCTGGTTAGGTAGTGATGAAGCAGACAATGTTTAGGGCACCTTTTCTAGCCCCTTCCTCATGCTATGGAGGTGAGCAGTGTGTTTCTATAGAGGGCTGCTCAGTCGCTCAGGGGGCTGCCGAATCCCACTGCTGCTCCGGTCAGTAGAAGACGACCATATGGCCTGAGCCGCCTGTGTGCAGGTCTGCGACTACGGCTGCCAGCGTACCCACGCCTGCCGCTTTGCCGCTCGCCCATCGCCACAGGGCTTGAAGGTGATATGTGACGTTGGATGAAGAATGACTTGCGCGATGACTTGGATTAAAGTGAGGAAGAGTTGCGCAATTCGTCGACCTCACTCTCTCGCCTGAGTCCATCTGAGTCCAGTGGCAAGACAAGTCGAGACGATTGGAGACGAATACAGGTGCAGTGGATGACCAGGGCGCTCTACGTGCCTTGCCGTGCTCATTACGTTCCACAACGCTTTGCAGGTAAACGCCGTCTTGCCCGTTGAATCAGGAATGATTTCTTCCGCGCAGTCTGCCGAATCCTGTCTTCACATGCTGGGTAGGCTGTATAGTTACAGTGCTAATCAATGACTATCTTGCGCCCTGTCGAGTGGCTTAGGCGATCATGTATCTGCACAGGTCTGGGAAATTGATATTCTGGACCAGTTCTATTGATATTATTCCTCCCTGCCAAGCCACCAACCATCACTACTAATATTATCTGGCCTAGGCGATCATCTTTCTCCACATCTTGCGATCTCTAATGGTAAGTATCAAGTCCAGCTCTCTTCCGTGCCGTGACAAAAGACCTTCAAGAATCTTCTCTAGCTGTCTTCATTTATCCCCCCCCCCCCCCAATAGTGTGTCTTTGTGACTTATTCTTCCTCAAAATGTCCGGATTGAACATTTTGGCTGTTCAAGAAATTTTCATTATTTTTCTATAAATTAATAAATAAAATAAAAAAAAACATTAAAAATAATTACTAATATTTTGTTGTTGTTGCATATCCCTTACAGGACGTTGCAGTCAACACCAGCATTTTTCAGCTGCTGTTGGTGTACTAGGCAAGATTACGCTCAGTAGTTTGCCATAGCTTTCTGAGCGACCGGCTCAATTACCCCGTAAATTACCAACGCGGCGAGAACCACTACCGATTCTCGCGCAGGTAACGTTATTCACGAGAATATACGGGATTACGGATTTTACGAATTACTAATATACGTATACATTTTGTGACTTTTAGCCTCAAATGTTTACAGCGATGTCATTCTCCAATTGCGATAGTGCAGTAAGGAGGCGGCTAGGCTGGGCAGTGCCTTGAGATGCCAAACCTGGAGATCGTCATGCACGGACTCAAAGGGAACAACCATCACGTTTGTTTATCCAAGACCGATAACCTATTTGACGTGTAATTGTAAGTTGATTAGAGTTATCACACCTGATACGTAGCTCTAATACTTGGCGCGGCTCTGCGTTTGGAACCCGACACCCCATCCGAAGGCGGGTAAACTTTCAGCTCTGTTTGTGTTTACAAGATAAGACGAGGTAATCCCGTATTTAATGAGCTGTGGTGGAGAAACCTGTGTCCTTAGTACTCTTCTTTATGGCTGTGAAGTCTGGTCAGCTTACTCACACCAAAAGAAACATTTAAACAGCTTTCATATGCGGTGTTTGAGAAGAATGCCTGGCATTAAGTGGCAAGACAAAATTACAAATATTGAAGTATTGGAAAAAATCAGGTTGTGTGATCTTTGTTTCATGCTCAGTCATCGTAGACTTAGATGGATAGGACATATTAGGAAGAGGTATGACGGTAGAATACCAAAGGACATCTTTTTTTTGGTGAATTACAGATGGGTAAAAGAACTCGGGATACGATACAAAGATGTGTGTAAGCAGGACATAACTGATACATAATTGATATTGGAATAAACTTAAAAGAGAAAATGATTGCAGATAGGTCACACACTGAGAGTGTGAGACGTAAGATGGTGCGTGATTGGGGAAATGACTATGCGTAAGATGGTGCGTGATTGTGGAAATGACTATGTGTTCAGGTACACCCATTGTGGACGAACGCTTACAGCGCGAACTCGACTGATCAGTCACATTCGCTACCGTCATCGGTTTTAGTTAACCTTTAGTTAGCCTTTTTAAAGCACAACGTAACAAACTATCGTCTGTCAAGACGGCAAGATGGCCAGTCAGTCAGTCAGTCAGTCAACCAGTCAGCCAATTAGTTAGTCAATCAGCCAATCAGTCAGTCAGCCAATCAGTCAGTCAATCAGCCAGTCAGTCAGTCAGACAGTCAACCAGTCAGCCAATTAGTTAGTCAATCAGCCAATCAGTCAGTCAGCCAGTCCGTCAGTCAGTCAGCCAGTCAGTCAGTCAGTCAACCAGTCAGCCAATTAGTTAGTCAATCAGCCAGTCAGTCAGCCAGTTAGTTAGTCAATCAGCCAGCCAGTCAGTCAGTCAGCCAGCCAGCGAGTCAGCCAGTTAGTTAGTCAATCAGCCAATCAGTCAGTTAGTCAATTAGCCAGCCAGTCAGTCAGTCAGCCAGCCAGCGAGTCAGCCAATTAGTTAGTCAATCAGCCAATCAGTCAGTCAGCCAGTTAGTCAATCAGCCAATCAGTCAGCCAGTTAGTTAGTCAATCAGCCTGTCAGTCAGCCAGTTAGTTAGTCAATCAGCCAGACAGTCAGCCAGCCAGCCAGTCAGCCAGCCAGCCAGCCAATCAGTCAGCCAGCCAATGAGCCAGTCAGCCAGCCAGCCAGTCAGTCAGCCAGCCAGCCAGCCAGTCAGTCAGCCAGCCAGCCAGTCAGTCAGTCAGTCAGTCAGTCAGTCAGCCAGTCAGCCAGCCAGTCAGTCAGCCAGCCAGCCAGCCAGTCAGCCAGTCAGTACGGACGAGTAAATACCACTCCGGCTCGATGGTCTTGTGATGGAATGTGCTAGAGGCGCACATTTTCAAACACTGCCCTGGGCTGTTATGTTGACCAAGTCTAAAATAGGTGCCAGGACATATTCCAGGAAGTAAGGCGGTCAGCGGAAAACGATGTGACCACATCACATACAGAATGTCGATTCGCGTATAAATATATACATATATGAGATATTTATAAACTTTTTAAAGCTATTAGTATAAAATACAGCCAGAAAAGGGAAAGTACAGACATGCATCGGGCAGAGTGGCAAGCTTCCATTCAACAATCAGAAACAGAGAGCGTCTGTTGGATGTTTTCCCCAGGACTAAGCTAGTGTGGTGGGAAACGAGCAGGTGGATAGATTGGCTGGGTTTGAATCCTTTTGTGGGGTACTGGTGCATGATTAGGCAGATGTGGTCGGGGACTTTTGTGGATTATGTGACAGTGCAGAAGAACGAGCAGATCGTCACGGCTTGGTGAGAAGGCTGCTGCAAGGAGTGACTAGACTGACACACAGACAGACACACATACACACACACACACACATACAGATAGCCACACACACACACACACACGCAGCCACACAGACAGTAAACAGACAGGTGAACTAAAATACACACACGAATAGTTAGGCAGAGAGACAGACAGACTAAAATACACAGAGATAAAGAGTTAGCAGACCGATAGACGGACTAAACCACACACAGAAACATAGACAGGCAGGCAAATAGTTAGACAGACATACCTAACCGACAGACAGACATAGTCTACAATACACATAAACAAATAGACAGACAAATAGGCATAGACTAAAATACACACAGACAAATAAACAGATACACAGTGATAGGCTGAAATACACACAGATAGACAGACAGACAGACAGACAGACAGACAGATAGACAGACAGACAGACAGACAGACAGACCGATGGTCGGACGAAAGAGCGGACAGTCACATTCAGACAAACAGGTGGACAGACAGATACACACAGACACACATACGGATAGCAAACAGACAGACAGCAGAAAGACAGACACAGACAGCAAACAGACAGACGCCAGATAGACAGGCACAGACAGTCACAGATAGACACACACAGACAGCAAACAAATAGACACACGGAGAGCAAACTCACATACATCAAGCTGGCAGACAGACAGCAAACAGACAAACAAACAGAAAACAGACAGACAGACAGCAAATAGACACTGACAGACAGGCGTGCAACAGGTTCAGAAACCTCTTGGAAACGTCACTCACAAACCAAACAAACCCATCCCGCCGGTCCGTGACCCTGAACCAACTTGTTCAAGGTAAAACCTGCCCAGGTATCTGGGTCTCTGAAGCACCTTGTATCACGTGCACTGACTTGCTCGCTTCAGGTGTTCCACCAGGTGAGCTGGGAACGCAACTCCGGTGTGCCCCGAGACGAGTTTCTCACGGTTCTAAGAATCCTGCTGACTGTTCTTAAGAGGCAGTCAATTTGACAACATGTTTCAAGTTTATTTCTCTGCGAATATTCCCTGCTTATCTCTGGCTTGCAGGTTTCTTTTTCTTTGCTGTTGTTGGTGCTGATGATGTTGTTTTTGTCATAAAAAAAATATATGCTTATCTATGCTAACCTGCGGTATGGGAATGAATGCTAGGAGATGTTCCCACAGTAAAGATCCGGATAATATCTATTTACAGTCGGTGAGACTGTAAAGATCGGCAGAATATCTATTTACAGTAGCGGAGTGGATTAGGGGTACGGCGTGTGTTTCTGCCTAGAACATAGTTTACTGTGTGAGGGGTGTCTTTCTCCTCCACCTGCCTTTCATCTCCAAAATGGAGCAGAGGTCCACCAGAAATTCAAACAAAGTCCTTTGCTGCGTTCTTTCTTTATCTCTCTGTCTCTGTCTCTCTCTTGTTTCCTCTATCTATCCATCTCTCTTCCCGCCTGTCTTTCCATCTACATACCTACCTAAATACCTGCCTACCTACCAACATACCTATCTACCTACCTACCTACCCACCCATTCCTTCATCAAAATAAAGTTCCTGTATGTCGGTCTGTCCGCCCGTCCATCACTAATTTCTCTCTCTCGCGCGCGCTCTCTCTCTTCTTTCCTCTATATATCCAGCTCTCTATATGTCTGTCTCCCTATCTACTTACCTACTTAACTATTCATTCATTAAAATACAGTTTCTGTCTGTCTATAATTAATTTCTCTCGCTCTTTCTCTTCTATCTTCTTTCTATCCATCTATCCACCTGTCTGTTTTCCTATCTACCTACCTACATGCATGTCTACATACCTACCTACCTGCCTGTCTACCTACCTACCCATTCATTCATCAAAATAAAGTTCATGTCTGTCTGTCTACCCGTCCGTCTGTCTGTCCGCCCGTCCGTCTGTCTGTCCGCCCGTCCGTCTGTCTGTCCGCCCGTCCGTCTGTCTGTCCGCCCGTCCGTCTGTCAATCCATCCGTCTGTCAATCCATCCGTCCGTCTGACTGTCACTAATTTCTTTCTCTCTTTCTTCTTTCCTCTATTAATTTCTCTACCTGCCTGTCTGCCAGCCTGTCTACATACCTACTTACTTACATACCTACCTACCTATCTATTTACCTATCTACCTACCTACCTATCTACTTACTTACCTACCTATATATCTACATACCTACATATTCATTCCTCCATCCATACCACCCACCCATCTGACTATCTATCACTAATTTATCTCCCCCCCCCCCACCACATCTCTCTCTGTCAACATCAGTGCGCGCGCATGTGCGTAACCAAACAATTGTATGCACGAGTGTATGGGAGCACTACATCTGGGGACCAGAAGAACACGGGCTGAATCAGAAAGCAAGTTACAGCAGCACGCCAGAGAAGACGAGAGACTGATCACCTTCACCGGGTACCTGTACCCTCCCAGGGCACAAGGAAATAGACTGTTCAAAACACAGAGATCAGCGTGGCCGAATGGATTAGAACGCTCGTTCTTAAACATCCATTGTGCTGATGCCGAGGTAGCGGGTTCAACCTGACAGGGTTGCCCAATTGATGTTTGTGTGTGAGTAGAATAGGCAAGTGTCTAGTGGCATGACAGGGTTCCCCAATTGATGTATGTGTGTGAGTAGAATAGGAAAGTGTCTAGTGGCATGACAGGGTTCCCCAATTGATGTCTGTGTGTGAGTGGAATAGGAAAGTGTCTTGTGACCTGACAGGGTTCCCCAATTGATGTTTGTGTGTGAGTAGAATAGGAAAGTGTCTAGTGACCTGACAGGGTTCCCCAATTGATGTTTGTGTGTGAGTAGAATAGGAAAGTGTCTAGTGGCATGACAGGGCTCCCCAATTGATGTTTGTGTGTGAGTAGAAGAGGAAAGTGTCTAGTAGCATGACAGGGCTCCCCAATTGATGTTTGTGTGTGAGTAGAATAGGAAAGTGTCTAGTGAACTGACAGGGTTCCCAAATTGATGTTTGTGTGTGAGTGGAATGGGAAAGTGTCTAGTGACCTGCCATGGTTCCTCAATTGATGTTTGTGTGTGAGTAGAATAGGAAAGACTAGACCAGAATACAGGGTATCTTACGTGGCTCTGTGACGAAGGAGTTACCGACGCAATTGTCATGATATGGCTGGCAGGCGACGATCCCGATGGAGAAAATGACAGAAACAGTCAAGTGACGGTCCTGAAATCTTAAACCAGACGGCGATCGTGACTTCAAACACTGACCGTACGTCTGGGACACGGAAGCGAAGCCCAACGGACGAATTGTCTACCGGGAAAGATCAAAGAAAAGTCCGTATCGGACTTTGCGGAGAATCACCGGGCCCCAAAAACATCGTTTATCTTCGAGAAGTTTGGAGCACGATCAAACAGTGGATATCTTTGAAATACTATTAACCAAATCATTTGGGCAACCGAAAATCAACGATACCGGGAGAGCATCTTTATCAAAGAATATTGTTATCATGTTGATGTGGAAGGATCAAAGGACGGAATAGGAGCAGGGATGATTGAGGGGGACGGAAAAACCCAGTGACGTAGGACAGGAAATTTATATGTGGATAGAGACAGTTAAACTCAGTGGAGAGTTGGACTTAACAACGGTTGGAGTGGGAATGTATTTCAGTGCCGTATAGAAAATATATCACAGAGTTTAGGTTGTGTAAAAATAACCAAACCTGTCCCTTCATGGGAATTAAACTGATATAAGTCTAGGCAGGAAATAAAATTCAATAAGGTGATTATATAGATGTAGCTTAGACATATAGCATAGGGATTTTCGTGTGTAAACGTAGTATAAAGAGTAGAAAGGATTAGGCTGAAGAGTGATTTAAGTTGTGTAGAGTAAGGTGTCTGTACAGTCAGAAGGTACTAGGATTTATGTGCTTTGCTTTAGCGTGTTTTTCTTTCACCTTGTATAGGGTAGAGTGCTGACTATTCTGTCTTATATAATAGTATAACTCTAGTATGATCTAGGGAGATTACTTTCTGAATATAGCCAATTACCTACATTCACATATCATAGGTCGGAGTTGCGTTTCTCTCACAAGCTGTGGTTTTACTCAACAGGTTCCCTGCACTTGACAATTAAGGTGATTACCCATCTGAGCCGAAACATTTGGCCAGAATTGGGGACAGTAATCTATGTCACCAGAAGGTAAAACCAGTGTGAGAAAAATATTACACAGGAACCTTAGTCACTCTAAGTGAGAAGGAATATACAACCGATTGTTTTGTGAAAAAAGAAAATTGACAATAATTACGCAATAAAGCAGTGTTTATCTGACATTCACAGGAAATAAAAAAAAAACATTACAGAGTGTTGACTGTGTATACTTGAAGACTAGAACTAACCTAGAATTTCAGTGGAGAATATATTGTTTACTATGGTTCCAGAACATTTTGTCAACAAAACCTTCATCAGTCAGAAAGAAAACAGCCGGGTGAGAGATTCAACGTTATATCCTTTGTGAAGTCGAATGGCTGTATCATTATGGAAAAACTCTGATGTTCATCCTATACAATATTATGTCACACATTCAAGATAAATACCACCACATATCTTCACACCCATCCATGGCACACCAAAATTACACTTTTCTGCAATAAATGTTTTATCATGTTGTTTGAAACCTATGTTTGTGGGGTTATGTGCTAAAGGAACGGGAAGAGGGATATTGTCAGAGAGAGAGAGAGAGAGAGAGAGAGAGAGAGAGAGAGAGAGAGAGAGAGAGAGAGAGACTTTAACTAAAAAAGGGGCGTATGTAGACAAATGTCCACCTGCAGAGAGAGAAAGAAAAACTGAGAAATAGGATAATTAACAGGTGTGCTGTTTGACTCCACTTCCCCCCCCCCCCCCCCAGGGACAACTAGCTACATTAATGGGGGCACGTCTATGGGATGGTGACTTTAAATGAGACCACGTCCAAGATATATATATATATATATAGGGTGACTATATAGTAGAGCACGTCTATGGAATATATATATATATATATATATATATATATATATATATATATATATAGTGACTAAATGTGAGCAGGTCCAGGGGAATATATAGTGATATTGCGTTATATATTTGGGCTACATTACATTGCTGTTGGTGACATTATTGTCGGGAAAATAAAGATCCAGATAGGGTGAATGTGGATAGGTGTTCAGACACAGTACATACCTGTTCACACTTTACACGTCTACATAAGTCTTTATCCTAAATCTCCTCTTGTGGTTGAGAGATTGGTTGTGATGTACTGTGTAGTGTCATAGATAAATAATATATATATTGACATAGATAATAATATATATAAATATATATTTAATTTAGATAGTTAGTAAGCACTTACTGCCTTGAAGTGTCTTTACTCAACCTGCTGACTCACCTTCTTTAACTATGACCACTCCTAAAATAACTACGTCAGAACTAAGGGCAAAAGGAGAAGAAATTGGGTTGTCAGGTTCGGCACTAACCGATTACGTACAAGAGGTGGAGAGAGAACATCGCCAAGCAGAAAGGGAAGATCGAAAGGCCGAGTTGGAATTAAGAAGAATGGAGATGGAGACCAAATGAATGGAAATGAACAGACCACCACGAGACTGGAAATGAAACAGACCGCCAAGAGACTGGAAATGAAACAGACCGCCAAGAGACTGGAAATGGAACAGGACAACAAGAGGTTGCAAGCTTAAGAGGCCAACAAGATAAGAGAACATGAATACCGCATGCGAGAACTAGAACTCAAAACACAAACTAAGGGAGAAACAGATGGGATAGAAGGAGGATCATCTTCACATGGTTCAACCAACATGAGTGGACATGATTACCATGCCATGAAGTTTCCCTTAGCTGTCTTTGATGAAAGTAAAGAGAGAATAGACCAGTTTTTGGATCGGTTCGAGGCCATGTCAGTCGCTATGGGACTGGAGAGAGGCAAGTGGAATCTTAAATTGTCCCAGGGCTTACGAAGTTCCGGTTACGAGGTTTACTCACGCCTACCACCAGGACATGAAAACAATTACGAAGAATTGAAAGTCGCCTTGCTGAAACACTATGAAATCACCTCACAGACATATCGAAAGAAGTTTCGATCAGCAAAACGAGAGCCGGGAGAGCTATTCGCCGCCTTCAGTCTACGCCTAAAATCATATCTCCAGAAATGGATGGATTTGGCAGAGTTCAAGAGGGACTATGAGAGTCTGGAAGAGCTGATGGTAGTCGATTACATGCGAAAGCAAATGTCGAAACCTCTCAGAACCTTCTTGGGAGAACAAGGGGTGGAACGGATGGAAGTGGTGAATACGTTGGCGGAGAGATTCGTGGAGGTACATGGGGAGGCTGCGGAACCAAGTACACAAAACACCAAAGGCCAGGAGAAACACGACAGAAAAAAATCTAAGAACGCGGAATAAAAGAAAGGGGAACCTTATGTGAAGACTTCAACGGAGAGTTCGGAGAAAATGAAGGAAGGAAACAAGAGCACTTCGAATTCTCCACCAAAGCGACCGTGGTCTGAGAAGTGGTGTTCGTACTGCAAGTCACCCTCTCACAACACAAAAGACTGCAGATCGAAACCGAAAAGCTCTCACTTCGCGGCATGCCAAGTGACCCCTAAGGAGGTTGTCACCAACAAGGCTAAGGTCGGCGAAGAAAATCAGAACCCAGAGAGCGCACCGAAGTCAGGAAGGGAAAAACCTTGGACAGGAAAATGGTGCAAACACTGCCGGTCGAAAACTCTTAATACAAAAGACTGCAGATTCCAGTCACATGACTCACACTTCACAACATGCCCCGGGGAACCTAAAAAGGACTCCAAGGAAAAGGTCGAGGAGGTGGAAGATACTTCGGACCAAGGGAGACCACCAGTGGTGGAGTTGATTGAAGTGAATGGCCAACAAGTCCAATGTTTATATGATACTGGACTGGACGGGGAAGCGGTGATTTATGATGATCTGGTATACCCAGAACAACTCACAGGGGAAACCATGGAGATACAGCCTGCGACTAAGAGTGCTGTGGCCATGAAGTTACCAATTGCTAAGGTGGAGATTCGGTCAAGATATGTCACTGGCACCATCAGAGCCGCAGTATTGACTGATCCCATATTTCCCGTCATCCTCGGTTGTCGATATGTCTTTTTGGGAATTCCCAAGGAACCAATCCACATGGGAGCTATGCAGACACGCTCTCAGAAGGAAAAGGATCAGGCAGAGACAATGGTCTCAAAACCAATGCCTGGGGAGTTGCGAACTGCCCAGAGTGAGGATGATACTATAGGAAGCTGCAGAAAAGTGCTGTTCCACCCAAACGAGGACAGTACTACATGAAGAATCGGCTGCTCTATCGGAGAGCCGGAAGGGGAGACAACTTACATGGTCAATTGGTAGTCCCGAAGGCCTACCGTTCTCAAATTCTTCAGATGGGGCATACCATTTCGTTCAGCGGACACATGGGTATGACCGCCACCATGCAGCGGATTTCCTGCCATTATTATTGGCCAGGATTGACTGGAGATGTGCGTCGGTATGTAAAATCATGCCATGAGTGCCAGAGGGTGGCATCGAAACACTGGACAGCGCCGGTGGTGTTGGGTGAAATGCCCATTATGAATTCTCCTTTCGAGAGGGTAGCCATCGACCTCGTGGGTCCTCTTCCTAGGACTAAGAAGAGGAACATGTACATCCTCACAATGGGGATTGCTGTTCGATGTGGGGGGAAGCCATACCATTGCCAACCATTGACTCGAAACGAGTGGCTGATGCACTGATGGAGCCCTTTACTAGATTAGGCTTCCCTAATCAGATTCTGACGGATAATGGGTCTCAGTTTTGTAGGAAACTCATGGAGGAGGTTTTTGGGGTGTTCCACTCCAATCATATACATACCAGTCCTTACCACCCTCAAGCTAATGGGCAAGTAGAGCGTTTCAACAGCACGTTGATGACAATGCTCAGGAAACTGGCCTAGGAAAAACCTGATAGATGGGATGAATACATCCCGGCCGCCCTTTTTGCCTATAGGGAAGTGCCACATGGCTCAACAGGAGTACCGCCAGCTACTCTACTGTTTGGTCGACCAATCAAGGGACCATTGGAAGCTTTGCTGAGGTGTTGGACGGAGGAAGGGACGTCAGAAGAAGTGATCTCCTCGTACAAATACGTGGAGGAACTGAAGGAAAAACTTCACACGGGCTGGGCTCTGGCGACTCGAAACTTGAGAAAAGCCAGAAAGAGACATGCGGAGTACTACAACCGTAGGTCTAGAGACAGAGCTCTTGAGGTGGGAGACAAAGTATTGTTGCTACTCCCAACGGGAACCAACAAACTGGAGATAGGATGGCAGTGACCATTTCCCGTGGAAAGGATGATATCTAGAACCAACTATCAAATCCGGATCCGGGGAAAGTCGAAGATTTTCCATATTAATCTCTTGAGGAAATATGAAGAGAGAACCGGTGAAGGAGCAGCCCATCTCATGGCAATGGCGGTAGCAGTGGAGACTGAAACCGGACCAGACGAGGGCAGGGAGTATCCTCTAGTGCACCAGGAAACTTATCGGGAAGTACAGGTGAACCCTGATCTGACTCTCCAGGAGAGGGAAACCATTGCCCAGGTTCTAAAATCCCATAAGCAGATCCTGACGGATAAACCAGGACGGACGGAGCTGGTCGAGTTCGAGATGACCTTAACCACGCAAGATCCTGTCAGCCAAAAAGTCTACCCAGTGCCATTTTCTAAAGAGAAGGCTTTGGAGGAGGAGATACAGAAACTGTTTGAGGATGATGTGATTGCGCCATCCACATCACCATATAATGCCGGAGTGGTGTTGCTACGCAAACCGAGTGGAGAACACAGGTTGTGTATTGACTATAGACTCTTGAATAGTCATAACCAGTTTCAGGTGGAACCTTTGCCGAATCCAACCCAGTTATTCGCCAGGCTCCATAAAGTTAAGTACTTCTCCAAAGTAGATCTGAGTAGAGGTTATTACCAGATCCCGGTCAAACCGGCGGTTCGACCTCTGCTGGCTTTCAGTACACCTAGTGGACACTATGAGTTCAACGTCATGCCTTTTGGACTCAGCAATGCGCCTAGTGTGTTTACTCGCATGATGAGAGCTTTGTTAGATCCTCTACGTGATCCGTCCATTATCTCATTCATTGATGATATACTAATTGCCAGTGACAGCTTAGATGACCATTTGGAGTCCTTGGAGAGAGTTTTCAATAGGCCCCGGGAAGCAGGGCTTACCGCGCGCCCAACCAAGTGCATGATTGGTTACCAAACTCTTGAATTTCTAGGTCATACCATCACTCCAGGAAAAATTGTCCCGGAGGATAAGAACCTGGAAAAAGTCAGACGAGCTTCAAGACCAAAGACGAAGAAAGATGTGAGATCATTTCTGTCATTGTGCGGGTTTTATCAGAAGTTCATCCCACATTTTACCGAACTGGGAAATCCATTAACAGAAACATTAAAAAGGGGACTCCCAGAGACAATTGTATGGACGCCAGAATGCGAGGGGGCCTACAGTCAATTAAAAGAGGCGTTGGTGAATAAACCAGTTTTACAACTCCCAGACCTTTCAAAACCCTTTGTGCTAAGAACAGATGCGAGTGGGATTGGAATTGGAGCTGCCTTGTTACAAGAAGGGATAGAAGATGCTTCGGTTTTGAAACCTGTAGCATATGCCAGTAAGAAACTTCTACCGGTTGAAAGAAATTATTCTACCGTTGAAAGAGAATGCGTGTCACTTGTATGGGCCGTACAAAAATGTCAACCATATTTGTATGGAGTGCAGTTTACGGTCCAGTCAGATCATCAACCCTTGATGTTCCTAGCTACCTCGCAGAAGCTCAACGTACGGTTGATGCGGTGGTCGTTGTTGCTGCAGCCGTACAACTTCACAGTGGAGTATATTCCGGTGAAGGAGAATGTAGGAGCGGATTTCCTATCTAGACATCCAACTCCCGAGGAAGAAGAGTATGTTGAGGAAGACCATCAGGATCGAACCTCCAGGGAGTAAGAGTCGACGCGGTCAACTCTCTTAAGAGGGGGCCTATGTCATGATATGGCTGGCAGGCGACGATCCCGATGGAGAAAATGACAGAAACAGTCAAGTGACGGTCCTGAAATCTTAAACCAGACAGCGATCGTGACTTCAAAAACTGGCCGTACGTCTGGGACACGGAAGCGAAGCCCAACGGACGAATTGTCTACCGGGAAAGATCAAAGAAAAGTCCGTATCGGACTTTGCGGAGAATCACCGGGCCCCAAAAACATCGTTTATCTTCGAGAAGTTTGGAGCACGATCAAACAGTGGATATCTTTGAAATACTATTAACCAAATTATTTGGGCAACCGAAAAGCAACGATACCGGGAGAGCATCTTTATCAAAGAATATTGTTATCATGTTGATGTGGAAGGATCAAAGGACGGAATAGGAGCAGGGATGATTGAGGGGGACGGAAAAACCCAGTGACGTAGGACAGGAAATTTATATGTGGACAGAGACAGTTAAACTCAGTGGAGAGTTGGACTTAACAACGGTTGGAGTGGGAATGTATTTCAGTGCCGTATAGAAAATATATCACAGAGTTTAGGTTGTGTAAAAATAACCAACCCTGTCCCTTCATGGGAATTAAACTGATATAAGTCTAGGCAGGAAATAAAATTCAATAAGGTGATTATATAGATGTAGCTTAGACATATAGCATAGGGATTTTCGTGTGTAAACGTAGTATAAAGAGTAGACAGCATTCGGCTGAAGAGTGATTTAAGTTGTGTAGAGTAAGGTGTCTGTACAGTCAGAAGATACTAGGATTTATGTGCTTTGCTTTAGCGTGTTTTTCTTTCACCTTGTATAGGGTAGAGTGCTGACTATTCTGTCTTATATTATAGTATAACTCTAGTATGATCTAGGGAGATTACTTTCTGAATATAGCCAATTACCTACATTCACATATCATAGGTCGGAGTTGCGTTTCTCTCACAAGCTGTGGTTTTACTCAACAGGTTCCCTGCACTTGACAATTAAGGTGATTACCCATCTGAGCCGAAACATTTGGTCAGAATTGGGGACAGTAATCTATGTCACCAGAAGGTAAAACCAGTGTGAGAAAAATATTACACAAGAACCTTAGTCACTCTAAGTGAGAAGGAATATACAACCGATTGTTTTGTGAAAAAAGAAAATGGACAATAATTACGCAATAAAGCAGTGTTTATCTGACATTCTCAGGAAATAAAAAAACATTACAGAGTGTTGACTGTGTATACTTGAAGACTAGAACTAACCTAGAATTTCAGTAGAGAATATATTGTTTAATATGGTTGCAGAACATATTGTCATTAAAACCTTCATCAGTCAGAAAGAAAACAGCCGGGTGAGAGATACAACGTTATGTCCTTTGTGAAGTCGAATGGCTGTATCATGATGGAAAAACTCTGATGTTCATCCTATACAATATTATGTCACACATTCAAGATAAATACCACCACATATCTTCACACCCATCCATGGCACACCAAAATTACACTTTTCTGCAATAAATGTTTTATCATGTTGTTCGAAACCTGTGTTTGTGGGGTTATGTGCTAAAGGAACGGGAAGAGGGATATTGTCAGAGAGAGAGAGAGAGAGAGAGAGAGAGAGAGAGAGAGAGAGAGAGAGAGAGAGAGAGAGAGAGAGAGATAGTGACAAAAGACTTTAACTAAAAAGGGGGGTATGTAGACAAATGTCCACCTGCAGAGAGAGAGAAAAAAACTGAGAAATAGGATAATTAACAGGTGTGCTGTTTGACTCCACTTTCCCCCCAGGGACAACTAGCTACAGCAATTCGTAATCCCGCATAACGCGTTCGTAATACAGCTGTGGAAGATTTGCCAGCAGACCACCTTGTGTTGTTTCTCATCCAATAGTATGATTAGAGGTAGTTCAGAAAGCAATGACAAAATACTGAACGTAAACTTGCCAAGACATCACAAACAGACCAAAAATGCTGGGGTTGAATGTGACATTATGTAAAGTATATGCAACTAATCCACAAATCATCTTCCATCAAATGTTCCACGGTGTTTAATTAGTGATTGATTAGGATCGCCATCCTCGTACCCCGGACTGGTATGTACGTGCTCAGACCTCCTCAACATCTCCCCAACTGCGTAGAATGGTTGACGGGCCTGCGTGCCCAATTCTTAACCCTTTGAAAATAAAGTTTTGTTGTTGTTGTTGCGACTGATTTCACCAGTTCTGTGTTGGTTACTCAAGTGTGTTCTTGACAAAATGTCCATGTCTCGCGGCTCGTCCCTTCACTTCTATCTGCCTCAATCTATATAAGGAAGCAGATTCCCAGGTGTCCGAAAAGTCCTCTGTTCGTCCAGCATCTCTTATAGAGCTGTCGATGTCTGGCCCATCCATTGCTTTCCACGCCACATCACCGCCATGTCCGCAAAACCCATCGGCTCGCTCACTGAAGTTGTTAAGTATTTAAATATTGAGCACAACCAACTACTGGCAACGCTGATCGTATTCTGGTATGAACCCAAGGCCTATCCACGTCAATGTGGAAGCACTATACTCGAGTTTCGCTCTCGTTTGAGCTCATCAGTAGTGCATATCCTTGACCGGACCCGGAAACAAACCCCGGATCACTGGCGTGTGAAGAGGGTGTGTAACCACGCAGCACACGCTGGACACAGCCAAATTATCATAACAGAATATTACAACATCACCCATCGTAGGCTGTAGCTCAAAATTTGCCCGATCGCCGCGACTGACGTCCGTCAATCGATGTGGACCCGAACGATCAGGTCTTCTCACTGGCAAGGCACACCAGGCCGCCTAAAGTCCAGCGAGCAATAATCAAATTGATCTATTTGGTTGTTTCGGGATTTGAGATTTAAATATTGAGCACAACCCACTACTGGCAACGCTGATCGTATTCTGGTATGAACCCAAGGCTTATCCACGTCAATGTGGAAGCACTAGTTAAGTATTAACAATCTGCATGTACACACTGGCACCTTGCCGCTTGACAGATGCTAGTTTGTAAACTGGAGTTATACCTCTTCATAACACAAGCCTGGGCTGTATTTAGAGACCATGTGTTGTCCATGCAGCATGATCCCTCTCTCCACCTGCCTAGTTTACTCCAGAGACCATGTGTTGCCCATGCTGCATGATCCCTCTCTCGGCCTGTCTAGTTTACTCCAGAGACCACGTGTTGCCCATGCAGCATGATCCCTCTCTCGGCCTGCCTAGTTTACTCCAAAGACCACGTGTTGCCCATGCAGCATGATCCCTCTCTCGGCCTGTCTAGTTTACTCCAGAGACCATGTGTTGCCCATGCAGCATGATACCTCTCTCGGCCTGTCTAGTTTACTCCAGAGACCATGTGTTGCCCATGCAGCATGATCCCTCTCTCGGCCTGTCTAGTTTACTCCAGAGACCATGTGTTGCCCATGCAGCATGATCCCTCTCTCCACCTGACTAGTTTACTCCAGAGACCATGTGTTGCCCGTGCTGCATGATCACTCTCTCGGCCTGTCTAGTTTACTCCAGAGACCATGTGTTGCCCATACAGCATGGTCCCTCTCTCGGCCTGTCTAGTTTACTCCAGAGACCATGTGTTGCCCATGCAGCATGATCCCTCTCTCGGCCTGTCTAGTTTACTCCAGAGACCATGTGTTGCCCATGCAGCATGATCCCTCTCTCGGCCTGCCTAGTTTACTCTAGAGACCACGTGTTGCCCATGCAGCATGATCCCTCTCTCGGCCTGTCTAGTTTACTCCAGAGACCATGTGTTGCCCATGCAGCATGATGCCTCTCTCGGCCTGTCTAGTTTATTCTAGAGACCATGTGTTGCCCATGCAGCATGATCCCTCTCTCGGCCTGTCTAGTTTACTCCAGAGACCATGTGTTGCCCATGCAGCATGATCCCTCTCTCGGCCTGTCTAGTTTACTCCAGAGACCATGTGTTGCCCATGCAGCATGATCCCTCTCTCCACCTGCCTAGTTTACTCCAGAGACCATGTGTTGCCCGTGCTGCATGATCACTCTCTCGGCCTGTCTAGTTTACTCCAGAGACCATGTGTTGCCCATGCAGCATGGTCCCTCTCTCGGCCTGTCTAGTTTACTCCAGAGACCATGTGTTGCCCATGCAGCATGATCCCTCTCTCGGCCTGTCTAGTTTACTCCAGAGACCATGTGTTGCCCATGCAGCATGATCCCTCTCTCGGTCTGCCTAGTTTACTCCAGAGACCACGTGTTGCCCATGCAGCATGATCCCTCTCTCGGCCTGTCTAGTTTACTCCAGAGACCATGTGTTGCCCATGCAGCATGATGCCTCTCTCGGCCTGTCTAGTTTATTCTAGAGACCATGTGTTGCCCATGCAGCATGATCCCTCTCTCGGCCTGTCTAGTTTACTCCAGAGACCATGTGTTGCCCATGCAGCATGATCCCTCTCTCGGCCTGTCTAGTTTACTCCAGAGACCACGTGTTGCCCATGCAGCATGATCCCTCTCTCGGCCTGTCTAGTTTACTCCAGAGACCATGTGTTGCCCATGCAGCATGATCCCTCTCTCGGCCTGTCTAGTTTACTCCAGAGACCATGTGTTGCCCATGCAGCATGATCCCTCTCTCGGCCTGTCTAGTTTACTCCAGAGACCATGTGTTGCCCATGCAGCATGATCCCTCTCTCGGCCTGTCTAGTTTACTCCAGAGACCATGTGTTGCCCATGCAGCATGATCCCTCTCTCGGCCTGTCTAGTTTACTCCAGAGATCATGTGTTGCCCATGCAGCATGATCCCTCTCTCGGCCTGTCTAGTTTACTCCAGAGACCATGTGTTGCCCATGCAGCATGATCCCTCTCTCGGCCTGTCTAGTTTACTCCAGAGACCATGTGTTGCCCATGCAGCATGATCCCTCTCTCGGCCTGTCTAGTTTACTCCAGAGATCATGTGTTGCCCATGCAGCATGATCCCTCTCTCGGCCTGCCTAGTTTACTATAGAGACCATGTGTTGCCCATGCAGCATGATCCCTCTCTCCACCTGCCTAGTTGACTCCAGAGGAAAGGTAACACTAATACGTCTGGAACATGACAAGCTGTAGAAACTGTCGGATCAGCAAAGCAATGTTCTACCTGACCGCATGTCGTAGCTTCCACTGTAGACTAATTGCCGAACAAGGCTTAGGGCCTGGTCTGACATTTAGTCTTTAGGTTGCATTTCCTCGCAATAGGGTAAGGCTTGTATCTTCCCAAATGTAACCTTTCATACGAAGCCGTTGGTACAATATGGGGTGTCGGGTTTGGCCACCCAACATTCAGCGCTGACAGAAAACAGGTAGTACCGTCTTAGTCATACGATAGATCAGTCATAGCTGACTAAGACCCAACATTCGCCACAGAAAGAAAGCAGGTAGTACTGTCTGCCGTCATAGCTCAGTCATATCTGACTAAGACCCAACATTCGCCACAAAAAGAAAGCAGGTAGTATCGTCTACTGTCATACGGTAGCTCAGTTATAGCCAACACCTGACCTATACTAGAACATAGCTCTATGGGTTGAGGTTGCCCATTCTCTTACCTTTCAAGTTAATGATGATGCTATCTGCTGCCGGGGAAGTTTTCGTGTTTCTTATGTTCGTGCACACGTCCCTGGACCGCACCTGTATCAGGTGTGAGTGTCTCGTAAATGGAACACAGACGTACCTGGTGCTGAAAGTTAATCACTATTACAGGTAAGAGCATCGGTTGCTCATATCATTGGTGTATCAATCAGATGGTATCTGAGACAGGTGTCGTCTGTGCAGGCTGGCGGGGGGTTGCCTTGGTTCAGGTGAGAGTACAGGTAATGTTTGTTGTATAGTTGATCCAAGCGTACAGGTGTGGGAGGATAGGGACCTACAGGCAGGTAGGCAGACAGACAGGCAGTCAGGTAAATAGACAGATAGATAGGCAGACAGGTAAACAGACAGGTAGACAGGCAAACAGGCAGAAAGATAATAGACTGGCAGGTAGGCAGATAGACAGAAAATCCGAAAGTCGGGAACGCAGGCAGGTAGAGCTAGACAGACAGACAAACAGATAGACAGACAGACAGGACAGGACGGACAAGTAGATAGGTAGGCGGACGGATGGATAGACGATCAGGCTGAGAGGAACATATATAGATAGACCGAGAACCAGATAATTAAATAGTTAGACAGAGAGACGGGTGGACGTTCGAACAGACAGACAGACAGATAGACAGACGGACGGATGGATGGATGGGTTGACAAACCCATCATCAGATCCTACCGACAGTAAAATTGCCAACTAAATAAAAGACAGTCAATAGAAGCTGGGTTGAATGCAAGGTCCTGCAAAGGACATATCATGTTTGTGCTTTTCGCTTGCCAATGCTTCCCGTATAAGTCAACAATTAGTCCAACTGACCGACGTGTAAACCGACCCCACAACGCCGCCGTTAGAAGAGAATCTGTAAGCGCTTTAAACCCCAGAGCCACGCAATGTATAACTGATTCAGTGCAAAACGAAAAGTAAGTTTGGGCCAAACATTCTACACGATCAAATGAACAAGTATTATAATGTAAATTTGCGTTCACTGAGCATTGAAATTGTGGAAGAAACCGAGCAACGAAACAAATAACACAATAATCCTGGTATGGCGAAATATCGTTCTTCTGTACAAAAGTGAGAAACATTTGGCAATATATTCTCTTTCGGCGCTGAATCAGAAATACAAAATGGAATGTTCTTTAACAAGTGAATCGGTACAACTATCTCGGAACAGTCATAACATCTGATTGGAGATGCCTTGAAGAGATTACAACCAGAATCGGTACAACTATCTCGGAACAGTCATAACATCTAATGGAAGGTGCCTTGAAGAGATTAGAACAATCGTCGCCGGCGAAGGTAGCCTTTTGCAAGATGGAAAACATACTGACCAATAAAATGACGTCATTTGTAACGGGAACAAGTGTGTTGATGTGCTATATAGAACTCGTACTTTTGTATGGAAGTGAAGCGTTGAGGATAAGCAGACAAACTGGAAAACATCTGATGGCTGTGGAAATGTGGTTTCTGAGGAAAATACAAAGAATGACATGGACAAACAGAAAAACTAATGACCAAGTCCTGAAAGAAGCAAATAAAAACCGTAAACTGATTCGAGAAATTAGACATAGACGGTCACAATTTTTTAGCAGAAATAAATTGGAGAACTTGGTGACAACTGGCAAGACTGAGGGGAAGAGAACATGCGGAAGGCAGAGAGGTAAATACCTGGAAGGCTTGGCCACGCGGTATGGTCGAGATAAGCGAGACAGGAACACTGAGCTGATTCACGACTCTGGTGATCGTGTGCGATGGCTAAACATGACCGCCCACGCTTATCGGCATGGCACATTAAGATGATATATACATGTGTGTGTGTGTGTGTGTGTGTGTGTGTGTGCGCGCGCGCGCAGGAAGAAGAAAACGCTGTTCGTGCAAAAGAAAACAAACAAAGAATCCTCATCTCATAAAAATGCACGCCTGTAAAACATGACTCACCACAAAGACAAACACTTGCCGGGTATACACTTATTACCTGGTTGTTTTAACGCGAGCTTTCACGTGCCAATTTCCACCAATCATCAGTCATTAATCTAATCACGTGACTTAGTTTGTTGCGATGGCAACTGCCGCCCAGCCAAGCGTAAACATCCTGTCAAATTGCAGCTTGACATGGCTACGTATGAACATTTAATCGGGAAACTCCGGGATTCCGACGTGTTTCTGGGATATGTAGTTGCAGGGACACGACACCGCAGTTGAAACTGATATGTGCAGTTACTGCCACTCCCCGATTTACGTAGTTCTCAGCTTACGAAATTTCGAGTTACTGTTAAATTTTGCGCGACAGTACAAAATGTAAAACACATACTGTACTTAATTGTACATTTGCTTCACCCGTCCTCTCACTATACACAGCTATATACGGCTTAGTTTGTGACATCATATATTAACACATAACGTACACCAGCCTCTCTCTCTCTCTCCCTCTCTCTCCCTCTCCATCTCTCTCTCTCTCTCTCTCTCTCTCTCTCTCTCTCTCTCTCTCTCTCTCTCTCTCTCTCTCTCTCTCTCTCTAATATATGTATACTTTTTTTTTAAAACCCATTTTTTGTTCATTTTTGTGAAGATGCTCACGATAATCTTAATCGTCAGTGTATGTGTATGTAAAGCGTGGGAGATTGTTCACATTAGTTTAAGTGATTATGTGAGGCAGCGTGCATGTGTCTAGATGTATAAGTGTGTGTGTGTGTGTGTGTGTGTGTGTGTGTGTGTGTGTATGCATGTGTGCGTGCGTGCGTGTGTATGTGTGTGTGTGTGCGTGCGTGGGTATGTGTGTGTGTGTGCATGCGTGGGTATGTGTGTGTGTGTGTGCATGCATATATGTATATATGTATGTATGTATGTATGTATGTATGTATGTATGCATGCATGCATGCATGCATGCATGCATGCATGCATGCATGCATGTATGTATGTATGTATGTATGTATGTATGTATGTATGTATGTATGTATGTATGTATGTATGTATGTATGTATGTATGTATGTATGTATGTATGTATGTATGTATGTATGTATGTATGTATGTATGTATGTATGTATGTATGTATGTATGTATGTATGTATGTATGTATGTATGTATGTATGTATGTATGTATGTATGTATGTATGTATGTATGTATGTATGTATGTATGTATGTATGTATGTATGTATGTATGTATGTATGTATGTATGTATGTATGTATGTATGTATGTATGTATGTATGTATGTATGTATGTATGTATGTATGTATGTATGTATGTATGTATGTATGTATGTATGTATGTATGTATGTATGTATGTATGTATGTATGTATGTATGTATGTATGTATGTATGTATGTATGTATGTATGTATGTATGTATGTATGTATGTATGTATGTATGTATGTATGTATGTATGTATGTATGTATGTATGTATGTATGTATGTATGTATGTATGTATGTATGTATGTATGTATGTATGTATGTATGTATGTATGTATGTGTGCGTGTGCATAAGTAAACTTTTGTCAGTGAGATTGTGATTGGGCATATGTATATGTGAGGGAGTTTATATCTGTGTGTTATTGAGTGGGTGCATAACTGTGAGTTAGTGCATATGATTAAGTATGTATGCAGGTATGTGTGTGCGTATATGTGTTTTTACGAATGTGCGTGTGTACGTGTGTCTGCCTGTCTCATAACATGGTAATATGCATTCTTTATATTTACAACATTCATTTGACAATGTTTTTATTTTCTATGTGAATGTATCATGCACTATTGATGAACGAAAGTTGAGTGATTGGAAGGGCCGAATATAATACGGGCCTGCGTGCAAGAAACAAATGAACATCGTAAACTGATTAGAGTCATTAGACGTAGACAGTCAAACTTTTTTGGGCATGTTATGAGAAGAAATGAATTGGAGAACTTGGTGACATCTGGCAAGATCGAAGGGAAGAGACCAAGGGGAAGACCTAGAAGCAAATATCTGGATGGCTTGGGCCACGTGGCATGGTCGAGACAGAAACACGGAGCTGATCCACAATTCTGGTGATCAGTGAGATGGCAGAACATGACCGCCCACGATTACCGGCATGGCACATGATGGATGGATGGATGGTGCCCAATTTGTGACCCTTTAATAAATATAGTTCGTTCGTTCGTTGGTTCTCTCTCTCCCTCTCTCTCTCCTCCTGTGCTCTCTTCTTCTTGCTTTTCTTACGTTCGCTTGAAATCTATTATGTATATCTGTAATTGTCTCTTGTACAAACTTCACTGTCATGTTTAGTTCACACAGCGGTCCATAGAGTTTATCTACCACTGTCGTCTGTCTAGCCCAGAAGGTTTGCCTGGATATGTCGTATTCGGGACAGTCTTGGAGTATGTGACCGTCCTCTGTCTAGTTCTCTTTCTCACTCTTTCTCTACATCTATCTTGATCAGTCTCTCTCTCACTCTCTCTATATATCTCTCTTTCTATATCTATCTCATTATCTCTCTCACGCTATCTCTGTCCCGCTATCTATCTCCATCTTACTTTATCTCTATCTCTATTTCACTGTCTCTCTGCCTCTATCGTTCTCTATCTCTCTATCCATCGTTATCTCTATCCCTCTTTATCTCTGTATCTCTCTTCGTATCTCTCTACCTGTCTATCTCTATCTCTCTCCTATACTCTCTATCTCTCTCCTATACTCTCTATCTCTCCCCCCCCCCCATATATCTCTCCATATCTCTCTCTATATATATCACTCTGTCTATTGCACTAGCTGTCTTTATCGCTATCTTATTATCTCTAACTCACTATCTGTACCACCCTTTATTTATCTCTCTATACCTATCTGTCCATCTTTCTACCTCTCTCGTGCACACCCATACACCACTAAGTCGCTATCAACATTAGCATGAATATCTAACAAGCTACACCGATCACTTGTCTAATTTATTTCGTTATCATCATCGTCATCATTGTGATCATCATCTTTGTCATCATCATCACCTTTGTGATGTCATCATCATCACCTTTGTCGTGTCATCATCGTCATCTTTGTCATCATCATTACCGTTGTCGTGTCATCATCATCAACTTTGTCATCATCATCATCTTTATCATCATCATCATCTTTGTCATTATCATCATCTTTGTTATCATGATCACCTTTGTCATGTCATCAACTTTATCATCATCATCCTTCTCATCATCATCATCTTTATCATCATTATCATCTTTGTCATCATCATCATCATCTTTGTAGTCATCATCAACGTTATTATCATCATCTTTGTCATCATCATCATCTTTGTCATCGTCAACATGATCAAGTGCCATGCCAACTGGTGTAGGCGACCATACCTGTCCTCGCACCATGCATCTATTCAAGTGCAGACATTTGTCCATGCTGTGGTCAGAGACTGACCAGTAACGCCGCTAGCTCTCCTATGACACCTTGTCTCTCTCTCTTTCTTTCTTTCTCTCTCTCCCTCTCTCTCCCTTTCTACAACTCTCTACACCCCACCCCCCTCTATATCTCTCAATTTCTACCACTTACACTTTTCCTCCCTCTCCATCTGTCGCGAATCGTTTCTCCCCGCCGCTGTCTAATGTTCTCTCAACCCCCCCCCCCCCCCCCCAAGTCTCTTTCACTTTCTCTGTCTCCCTCTCTCTTTCTCTATACCGCTGACATCGTCTCTCTATGTCTTACCATCTATCTCTTTCCTTCGTTAACTCTCTTCTTTGTTTCTCTCTCGCTTACTACTTTTCTCTATCTCGCTAACCATAACCCCCCCCCCCCCCCCCCCCATACACACACACCACCACCACAACCAGCAGGGCATCCCGACAACAGAAACAGCGTTCTGACAAGTGGAGACATGACGGTGACGAAGGTTCCGAGGACCACACACGCCGCGCGATGTAAGATTACAAGAGAATCACAACAATTACTGGTGATCAGGGTTAATGATAGCATAGGGTGTATTTTTAATGACTGTTGGGTTTTTGAAAATACTGCCGCTCCAAGTTTTGTATCTACCCTCTGTGAACATATGCAACGTAAAGGGTAAATACAAAACTTGGAACGGCCATGTTTGCAAAACACCCACAGTCGTTACCAATACACCATGTACGAACAGAATTACCAAGCCGAACTCAAGGGAACCAAACAGGTGAAGGCAAGAGGCAGGTGCTGGACAGGGGTGGGGGGGGGGGGCGACACACACACACACACTGAGAACACATGAGAATAGTATATCTAGAAAGGCGTTTGTCTGGAATCAGCAGGGCAAAAAAAAAAAAAGGACCCCCCCCCCCCCCCCCCCCCCAAAAAAAAAAAAAAAAAAAAAAAAAACAACAACAAACAAACAACAAAAAAAAAACAACACACACACAAAGAGGAGAGTAGAGACATACGTGAGTAATAAGGGAAAGACAAGGACAGAACTGTTAAAGTAGCTAATTATATGACGGCTGGGAGTTGGTTGCGGGCCTATGGTTAAATGGGGGATAATAGGTTAAAGAGGGAAGAGAATTGGTGATGAACACTCACGTCATGCACACCCCGTATGGAAGTTCTCAATGAGGGAGTGATTTGTTCCAATCCTGGGATAATGAAATAGAGCTTCTCTGGTTCCGTCAGGTTCTCACTGAAGTGGAATCTCTTATAGGATGTAGCAATAACAGCAGCAGAAGCAGCAGCAGCAGCAGAAGCAGCAGCAGCAGCAGCAACAACACCAACAACAACAACAACGACGACAACAACAACAAAAACAACAACAACAACAACGACAGTACCAACAGGAACAATGGAAATAATAACAACAACAAGAAAGCAACAACAAGATGTAATTAATAATTAAACATGACAGCAAAAACAACAACATCATTGACAATAACAATAACAAAAAAAAATAACAGTAACGGCAATAATAATAATAATAATAATACTAATAATAATAACATCAACAATAATAAAAATAGAAATAGTAATGCTAATAATGATGCAGATAATAGATAACACGATAATTATTATTCAGTTCTGACATTAGCCCTACCCCGTTCAACCCCGCATCACAGATTAATAATCTAGTGACCGAACCAGCCACTTCTCGAAGTTTAATGTGCAAGGAATTGTTGTCCACAGGGGTAAACAATTATTATTATAATTATTGTAATAACAATAACACGTGTGCTTTCTTTTATATATTTGTTCATTCATTTCGCCAGATAGGCTGCAGTTATTTCCCCTTCTGTATAAAAAGAGATGCGTTGTGATAGTAGATAACAGTTATTTCCCCTTCAGTATGAGGAACACTGTTTTCTCCACCTAGCGACACAGACAATTCTGTGCAGACATAACTGTGCAACAGACAGACAATTCTTATAAACCACAACGTAGGTGAGCATGGCCGAGTGGATAAGAGTGCGTGTTCTAAAACATCCGGTGTGCTGATGCCGGGGTAAGGGGTTTAACCCCTAAACCCGACAGTTGGACTAAAATGTTGAACTGTCGTCCTTGGCATGGGGACGTAAATTACAAGTACCTCTGAAGTCGGAGTGGGTTCGCCTGATGACGATGGACACTGTTAATAGGGAAAGCTACAGCTGGCCTAGGGGTTAACGTCTTTCTCCGTAATCCCGTATATTCTCGTGAGTAACGTAACCTGCGCGAGAATCCGTAGCGGTTCTCACCGCGTCGGTAACTTACGGGGTATGTGAGCCGGTCGCTTAGAAAACAATGGCAAACTACTGAGCGTAATCTTGCCTAGTACATCAACAGCAGCTGAAAAATGCTGATGTTGACTGCAACGTCCTGTAAGGGATATACCAAAAAAAAAAAAAAAAAATCCACACGCAAAATTCAGTCCAGCACTACTGGAAATAGTGTTATGGACTACGCTTGAGATCAAAGCGAGCGAGCGCAAAAATAAATAAATAAATAAATAAAGCACAATGTTGGGACTGAAGTAACTATGTCGCAATCAGACATAATCTAAACATTCGTTCTTGTTTCTCTCTTGAACACACAAATTGTGCACAAATCATATTTATATACTAAGTAAACGATACGATAATCTGCTTGTCTGGCTGTCTCTTTTTCTGTGTTTGTTTAATCATCTCTATCTCTTTGTGTGTATCTCTTTATCGGTCAGCATGTGCAATTTGGTAGCAGCCCTGTGAACGAACTGACGAACTGTATTTTCACAAATTTTACGCAGGCCTGTCGTACAGAAATGGTCTCCCATACTTCTAATGGATCACACAGGACAGATAATAGTGATGACGAGATGAGGTGCCTGGTGAACTCCACACAAACACCCGATCCGCTGCTTCACTCAAGTGCCATGCCAGCATTTCCTGTCAGCAACCGGCACTTGGTCAAACAACTCAACCGTCTCTCATAGAAAGTTATTTCTACATGTCCAATACATCAGCATTAGTTTGGATTCCCCACCCGTCAAGTACCTGGCCATGGGAGATAATTGCAGGAGGAAAGCACGCAAGATCCAGGCACTGACACTCGTGGAGTCAGAAAGCACTGGACCATGTCAAACAAGCTGTCACAACTAATTCCCTTTCGAATTTATCCAAGGTAACTTTATAATGTTCCTTCTTTTTCTACCTCATGGCTCTTAGAACAAAATATAACTGATGGCACGTGAATATTCACAGTTCCATCTATGATATGTACGCAACTAGATATAATCAGTAGCTGTTGAGTATTCATAGTTCATTTGGGATATATTAGTTCCGAATCCTTTACAGGACCTAGCAGTCAACCCCATCATTTTTAGGCTGTTCTTGATTCCTGAGCAAGTTTCCGTTCATTAGTTTGACATTGCTTGCTGAACGACCGGTACCCACACCATCCATCCATCCATCATGTGCCATGCCGATAAGCGGCCATGTCGGCCATGTACTGCCATGTTACTCGATCACCAGAGTCGAAGATCAGCTCCGTGTTCATGTCTCGACCATGCCACGTGGCCAAGCCATCCAGGTATTTACTTCTCGGTCTTCCTTTTGGTCTCTTCCCTTCGATCTTGCCAGTCGTCACCAAGTTCTCCAATTCATTTCTTCATACCATGCCATACCATTTCATAAAGAACCAACGCAAGGCGGACTGCTACCAAATCGCCCGCAGCTGTGTTTCGAACGCGATTACGAACTGCGTCGGTAACCGCTTCGCATTGGAACCGGTGTAGAATATGTACGCACCAAACTATAGCCAGTGGCTTTTTAGTATTCACAGTTCTTACTGGGACATGTACGCAACAAGATATAACCAGTGGCTTTTTAGTATTCACAGTTCTTACTGGGACATGTACGCAACAAGATATAACCAGTGGCTTTTTAGTATTCACAGTTCTCAGTTCTTACTGGGACATGTACGCACCAAAATATAGCCAGTGACTTTTTAGTATTCACAGTTCTCAGTTCTTACTGGGACATGTACGCACCAAAATATAGCCAGTGACTTTTTAGTATTCACAGTTCTCAGTTCTTACTGGGACACGTACGCACCAAAATATAGCCAGTGACTTTTTAGTATTCACAGTTCTCAGTTCTTACTGGGACATGTACGCACCAAAATATAGCCAGTGACTTTTTAGTATTCACAGTTCTCAGTTCTTACTGGGACATGTACGCACCAAAATATAGCCAGTGGCTTTTTAGTATTAACAGTTCTCAGTTCTTACTGGGACACGTACGCACCAAAATATAGCCAGTGGCTTTCTAGTATTCACAGTTCTCAGTTCTTACCGGGACATGTTCGCAACTAAATATAGCCAGTGGGCTTTTTAGTATTCACAGTTCTCAGTTCTTACTGGGACACGTACGCAACTAAATATAGCCAGTGGCTTTCTAGTATTCACAGTTCTCAGTTCTTACTGGGACATGTACACAACTAAATATAGCCAGTGGGCTTTTTAGTATTCACAGTTCTCAGTTCTTACTGGGACACGTACGCACCAAAATATAGCCAGTGGCTTTCTAGTATTCACAGTTCTCAGTTCTTACCGGGACATGTTCGCAACTAAATATAGCCAGTGGGCTTTTTAGTATTCACAGTTCTCAGTTCTTACTGGGACACGTACGCAACTAAATATAGCCAGTGGCTTTCTAGTATTCACAGTTCTCAGTTCTTACTGGGACATGTACACAACTAAATATAGCCAGTGGGCTTTTTAGTATTCACAGTTCTCAGTTATTACTGGGACATGTACACAACTAAATATAGCCAGTGGGCTTTTTAGTATTCACAGTTCTCAGTTCTTACTGGGACACGTACGCAACTAAATATAGCCAGTGGCTTTCTAGTATTCACAGTTCTCAGTTCTTACTGGGACATGTACACAACTAAATATAGCCAGTGGGCTTTTTAGTATTCACAGTTCTCAGTTCTTACTGGGACATGTACACAACTAAATATAGCCAGTGGGCTTTTTAGTATTGACAGTTCTCAGTTCTTATTGGGACATGTACGCAACTAAATATAGCCGGTGGCTTTCTAGTATTCACAGTTCTCAGTTCTTACCGGGACATGTACGCAACTAAATATAGCCAGTGGCTTTCTAATATTCACAGTTCTCAGTTCTTACTGGGACGTGTACGCAACTAAATATAGCCAGTGGCTTTCTAGTATTCACAGTTCTCAGTTTTTACCGGTACATGTACGCAACTAAATATAGCCAGTGGCTTTCTAGTATTCACAGTTCTCAGTTCTTACTGGGACATGTACGCAACTAAATATAACCAGTGGCTTTCTAATATTCACAGTTCTCAGTTCTTACTGGGACATGTACGCAACTAAATATAGCCAGTGGCTTTCTAATATTCACAGTTCTCAGTTCTTACTGGGACATGTACACTACTAAATATAGCCAGTGGCTTTCTAATATTCACAGTTCTCAGTTCTTACTGGGACATGTACGCAACTAAATATAGCCAGTGGCTTTCTAGTATTCACAGTTCTCAGTTTTTACCGGGACATGTACGCAACTAAATATAGCCAGAGGCTTTCTAGTATTCACAGTTCTCAGTTCTTACTGGGACATGTACGCAACTAAACATAGCCAGTGGCTTTCTAATATTCACAGTTCTCAGTTCTTACTGGGACATGTACGCAACTAAATATAGCCAGCGGGCTTTTTAGTATTCACAGTTCCATCTGGGAGATGTACGCACCAAAATGCAACAAGTGGACGTGAATATTCACAGTTCATCTGAGATATGTAAACAACTAGGATTGGCAGACTGCAGAAACACAGTCCAACGTAGCTTAATGACAGAATGATCATAATGTGGCAGGTCTTAGAATGATCATAATGTGGCAGGTCTTAGAATGATCATAATGTGGCAGGTCTTAGAATAATCATAATGTAACAGGTCTTAGAATAATCATAATGTAACAGGTCTTACAATAATCATAATGTGGCACGTCTTAGAATGATCATAATGTAACAGGTCTAAGAATTATCATAATGTAACAGGTCTTAGAATAATCTTAATGTAACAGGTCTTAGAATGACCATAATGTAACAGGTATAAGAATAATCATAATGTAACAGATCTTAGAATTCAAAACAATGTTTTCCCGTAGTGAATTTGAATAACGAAGACACAAACAATAGACTGCACGATTTATTGCCTGGCATATTTCGCTGCATCTCGTCAGGTACATACTGCAGAAATCACACAACTTACGTGAAATTAACTAGATAAATCCCTCAAGTTGAAATATACACATATTCGCACAGTAATGTCACTTATCTACCACGGTAATTTTAAGCTAACTAACATGTCTTTCTGTTTGCACAATTCTGGCTTGCGTTGATAGATCATAATTGCTTCTGCAAATTTTAACAAGCGAGTATTTTGTGTGTTAAACAACACGCGAAAGGCAGTGTTTCTGTCCACCTTATGGCCACTGTCGACGATGTGCCTGCCAATTGAAGACGCCGGGAGCTTCCGGTGTGTCGGCCCCACAAGACTAGCATCTCCTGTGTGTTGTATCTTGTTGACCCATTGAGGTATGTGTTCTAACACCCGTTTGTTAAGCTGTCTCTCAGTTCTACCAATGTAAACGGCCTGGCATCTGCATGTGAATTGGTAAATACAATTGTTTGTGGCGTACAGAGGAACAGGCTCTTTGACTGCTGGTGTAGGAATCGGTACTGTTTTAAATCTAATGACTGGAGTTCAGCACAGAATGTTCGGCCTACAGCTGTAGTAAGCCGGTCTTGTAGACGTTGCATTACGTCATCCCCTCGAAAGGTTAGCTGGATGAATACCTTGAGTTTAGGGACCGTAGTTACGTCTGCTTTGGGTTTGGGCTGTTGGCAGTGGCGCTTTATAAATCCTGTGGAGCTTAAAATTACCGTGGTAGATAAGTGACATTACTGTGCGAATATGTGTATATTTCAACTTGAAGGATTTATCTAGTTAATTCACGTAAGTTGTGTGATTTCTGCAGTATGTACCTGACGAGATGCAGCGAAATATGCCTGGCAATAAATCGTGCAATCTATTGTTTGTGTCTTCGTTATTCAAGATCTTAGAATGATCATAATGCGGCAGGTCTGAGAATGATCATAATGTAACAGATCTTAGAATGATCATAACGTAACAGGTCTTAGAATGATCATAATGTAACAGGTCTTAGAATGATCATAATGTAACAGGTCTTAGAATAGTCATAATGTAACAGGTCTTAGAATAATCATAATGTAACAGGTCTTAGAATGATCATAATGTAACAGGTCTTAGAATGATCATAATGTGGCAGGTCTGAGAATAATCATAATGTGGCAGGTCTTAGCAGGATGTGGCTATCATCACCGACAGACGAAAAGCCTCTCGATCTCCTTCTGCTCTTCTTCCATCCTATTCGAGGGAAACGAGTCACACCCAGCTGTGTACCTCACAGGTAGTAAGTGTGTTCCACTTGGACATGTGTTTGTCGGGTTTGTTCCCTCTCCACAGATTCCATACGGACACGTCTATTTTCTATACTGACACAATTGTTTTCTATACTGACACGCTATTTACCTATACTGACACTTTATTTTCTTTACATATTTTTATTTTCTATACAGACACGTTTATTTTCTATACTGACACGTGTATATTCTATACTGACACGTGTATATTCTATACTGACACGTGTATATTCTATACTGACACGTGTATATTCTATACTGAAACCTGTATATTCTATACTTACACGTGTATATTCTATACAGACACCTGCATATTTTATACTGACACGTGTATATTCTATACAGACGACTGTATATTCTATACTGACACGTGTATATTCTATACTGACACGTTTATTTTCTATACAGACACGTTTATTATTATTATACTGACACGTGTATTTTCTATACTAACACGTGTATATTCAATACTGACATGTGTATATTCTATACTGACACGTGTATTTTCTATACTGATACTTTTATTTTCTTACACACGTTTAGTTTATATACTCATGTGAATATTTTCTATGCTCACGCTCACGTGTTTCATACTCAGGCTGTCATTTGTTATATTCACTCTCTGATTTTCTGATGTTACACTCTTATCTTATTCACTGCCACGGAAAATCTTGGAGTTGTCGATCGATGACAGAATGTCGCGCCATACGTCTACAAGCAGCCGTCATTCTTTAATGTGTTGTTGATCGAGGAAAGACTGTCACACCATTCGTCTGCAGGCGGCAGCCATCCTTTGATGTGGTAGACCGGCTGTCTGGGTAAAAGTCGGCAAGATCTTTTGTTGTGGGGGGAAATTTTCTCTAGATCACAGACCGGTAAGACTTTTTGAAGTACCGGAGACAATTTCCCAGATGAAAGGGACAGCCAGTCAGTTGTTTACATCGAGTTTGGAAAAGGAAAGAAAAAATAGCTTCTAGACGCCTAGGGTCTAGACAGTTTTGAGACGTCATTCAGACACAGTATTGAAACAGTCTGGATAAACAACTTTGGGGGGAGTCGAACAAATGTTGTGAAGCAAGACGGACATGTGTGATATTCCTAGTTTGATTCTGGAGAGAGACTACAGTGTTTATTGTTGATTTATATCGGCGGACATTCATCCAGTGTGTAATTTCGTAGTCTCAATCTCAAACAGGAATAACTATATGGTTCCACTATATTTTACCACAAGCTAGAAGAAAAGTCATGGCTCCAGCATTGAAGGCAGAGTTTACTAAGAGGCTTTTGCACTGGGCCCATAACCCAGAGGGTCTGCAGGAACCTGGCCTCTGCTGAGCGGGAAACGATGATTATATAAGTGTGTTTCCTAAGTGATAGTTTACATCACAGTAAAATAAAGACACTGAAAATACCACCAGTACCAGGAACACTAGTATAGATATAGATACCTGGAAAATTAACATTGTGTGTTACAAATGGGGAAGTCCTATCATTACCAATTGCCAGTGTGTGTTACAATTGAGGAATTCTTATGAGAAGTTAAACACTAACAGTTAGTTCCAAAGTGGCAGTAAACATTTTTGGACTATACTAGAATTCTCTGAACACAGAACTTGTAGGGACATAGTAGTTACACTGTGTGTGTCAGATTGATGGTCAGTATTGGACTATATCCACTATTGGTGACCAGGCATCCGGATTGTCCAAGAGCTATTGGAGGAAGTCGACACTTGGCCGGAGAGACACATCATTTGAGTGAGGTCTTCGGTCCTTGATATATGGTGCTGTTGTGTGGCCAGTACAGTGATGAAACAGACTTTTCTCCTGAGCTTTTCGGTCTGATTCTACATACACACTAGATTATACGACAGACATTCTACACATACACTTTGCACACACCTGACACTTTTCTTTATTAAATTAATTTGTTGTTTTGTTAGAAGCCAGTGTTGTGTAGTATGTTTTGGAATGGAATGAGAGGGAGCATGGTCCAAGGGTAAGAGAGAGAGAGAGAGAGAGAGAGAGAGAGAGAGAGAGAGAGAGAGAGAGAGAGAGAGAGAGAGAGAGAGAGAGATCCAAAGACTGACGGGGTGTTGTGGACAGAAATCCAGAAGATCCTCGAGATAATGATATGGGGTTAAAAGAATGTGGGTGTTGATTACCCTCACCCCAGGGACGACACATATTACGACATTAACACACCCTCCTATCTCCAGTACTCACCTTCACACTTTCCCCACACACTCTACCATCTCCAGTACTCATCCTCACCCTTTCCCACACACTCTCCTATCCCCAGTACTCACCCTCCTCTATTCCCATAAACTCTCACATCTCCAATACTCACCCTCCTCTATTCCCACAAACTCTCACATCTCCAGTACTCACCCTCCTCTATTCCCACAAAACAACCCATCTCCAGTAGTCATCCTCCTCTATTCCCACAAACTCTTCCATCTCCAGTACTCACCCTCTTCTATTCCCACAAAACAACCTATCTTCAGTAGTCATCCTCCTCTATTCCCACAAACTCTCCCATCTCCAGTACTCACCCTCTTCTATTCTCACAAACTCTCCCATCTTCAGTACTCACCCTCCTCTATTCCCACAAAACAACCCATCTCCACTACTCATCGTCCTCTATTCCCACAAACTCTTCCATCTCCAGTACTCACCCTCCTCTATTTCCCACAAACTCTTCCATCTCTAGTACTCACCCTCCTCTATTCCTACAAACTCTCCCATCTCCAGTACTCACCCTCCTCTATTCCCACAAATTCTCCCATCTCCAGTACTCATCTTCGTACTTTCCTACACACTCTCTCATCTCCAGTACTCACCTTACCCCTGTCTCACACACTTTCCCTTCTCCAGTACTTACTGCTCCACACACTCTCCCATCTCCAGTACTCACCCTCCTCTATTTCCACAAACTCTCCCATCTCCACTACTCACCCTCCTCTATTCCCACAAACTCTCCCATCTCCAGTATTCATCTTCGTACTTTCCTACACAATCTCTCATCTCCAGTTTTCACCCTCCCCTCCCTCTCCCACAAACTCTCCCATCTTCGTACTTTCCTACACACTCTCTCATCTCCAGTACTTACCTTCCCACGCTCTCACACACTCTCGCATCTCCATTACTCACCTGCGAGGGTGTTGGCGAGGGAAACTCCACAAGAAGCTCCTCCTTCCCCTCGGACAGGCGACGACTCTGAATGCGACAACGAAGTTCTTCCTTGATCAGCGGCGTCAACCGCCCACATTCCAGCGACTCCATCGTGGCACGCAACAGACCTGGAAACATCACCCACAAGTGTCACTCTCCATACATGGGGTGGTTTCAGAGTTTCTCATTATATCTATACTATTGTATGTGTGCAAATCATGGCCACTGAAGATAATAATATATTTGTGTTCTTTACAGACGTTGCGATCAACCCCAGCTTGATTTCCCCGGAAATTGTACGTTTAGTAACTTGCCATTGCTATCTGAGCGAGAAGTCAACGTTTAGGTGCAACTGACTGGTGTGGGGAATACAAGCTGGCCTGTTGCTTATCCTTTACAGGACGTCGCAGTCAACCACAGCATTTTTTGGCTGTTTGTGATCTCTTGGCAAGTTTACGTTTAGTAGTTTGCCACAGCTTTCTGAACGACCGGTAACTCATACCATTGTATTAAAACCAATACAAGGCGGTTTGCTGCCAAGTCGCTCGCAGCTGTGTTTCGAACGCGGTATGCGGGAATACGTATTGTAATACCTGCGCCACAGAGCGTGTGGAATAAACCAACAAACTATTTCACAGAAAAGATAGGACACATTCGTCACAGAGCGTGTGGAATAAACTAACAAACGTTTTCACAGAAAAGATAGGACACCTTCACCATAGAGCGTGTGGAATAAACCAACAAACTATTTCACAGAAAAGATAGGACACCATCGCCACAGAGCGTGTGGAATAAACCAACAAACTATTTCACAGAAAAGATAGGACACATTCGCCACAGAGCGTGAGGAATAAACCAAAAAACTATTTCACAGAAAAGATAGGACACCACCGCCACAGATCGTGTGGAATAAACCAACAAACGTTTTCACAGAAAAGATAGGACACCATCGCCATAGAGCGTGTGGAATAAACCAACAAACGTTTTCACAGAAAAGATAGGACACCATCGCCATAGAGCGTGTGGAATAAACCAACAAACGTTTTCACAGAAAAGATAGGACACCATCGCCGCAGAGCGTGTGGAATAAACCAACAAACGTTTTCACAGAAAAGATAGGACACCATCGCCACAGAGCGTGTGGAATAAACCAACAAACGCTTTCACAGAAAAGATAGGACACCATCGCCACAGAGCGTGTGGAATAAACCAACAAACGTTTTCACAGAAAAGATAGGACACCATCGCCACAGAGCGTGTGGAATAAACCAACAAACGTTTTCACAGAAAAGATAGGACACCATCGCCACAGATCGTGTGGAATAAACCAACAAACGTTTTCACAGAAAAGATAGGACACCATCGCCACAGATCGTGTGGAATAAACCAACAAACGTTTTCACAGAAAAGATAGGACACCATCGCCACAGATCGTGTGGAATAAACCAACAAACGTTTTCACAGAAAAGATAGGACACCATCGCCACAGATCGTGTGGAATAAACCAACAAACGTTTTCACAGAAAAGAAAGGCCACTTGGAGCAGAAACTGTTTACACTGGCTGTGTCGTACTGGGTATATGGTGCTAGTCTCGTATTTTAGACCAATCAACACTCCACCGGTGATGTGGTCAGCAGAAGTCCGGTCGCCTTTACTCTCCAGGTCATCATCTGGTACCGATTTAATTAAGCTGGTTGAACTGGCAGGCCAGGTTAATTTTAATAAAAGTTTAAATGATCATCAGGGGGCAGGCAAGCGTGCTCAACACGTCGCCACCAGACGACTCCCTCGCTGTAGAAGAGGGTATGTGTTTGCTTGCTTGCATAGAAGAAATAGATGTCATGTATTCAGCACCCCTACCTGACTGTCTACCTACATATATAAACACTGTGTCTGCCTGCCTACCTGTCTGCCTTACTAGCTATCTGCCTACATAGTCTACTATATATCTACGTGTCTCCCTCCCTAACTAACTGCTTACTTTTATACCGGGTATTAGTAAAATCTCACGACACTTTGTATGTAGAACAAATTTGAAAAATGAAGAACATGACGTCATCAAAAAACGTGCACCACAGTCCATCGTGAAGCAATATGCGGCGAATGGCTGTCGTCTGCTGGAATAATTCTTTCCATTCCAAACAGAATGGTGTTATCAACGGAAGAAATAAAAACAGACACGTTGCAGAAAGCATTTGACAGTATGAAGAGGCGTGTTCAATAATGTCTGAAGCCCGTGGTGAACATTTCCAACACCTACTATAATGAATACTTCATTGGTACCTTCCAGCTTTCCCAAAACAGCGTTAGACCATAGCAGTGACCTTTGTAAGTAATTTAATACATTTTTAGCACGTTTGTTGATGTTCATTTTTCTAATGTGCTCTACATACAAAGTATATCTGTCTGTCTGCCTATCAAACTTCCTGTCATTATCTGTATGCCATTCTAACTATGTGCTGTATGTTCATCTGTCTGTATGTATGTTTATCTTAGTGTCGATATCTCTCTGTGTCTCATTGTGTGTCTGTAAGTCTGTTAATATGACTCCCTATTATGTTTCCCTAACACCACCACACGCAATATAAACACAGCTGGCGGATTTCACCAAGCGATGCCACAAGCCTCAACAGTCCCGCGCGCCGCAGTTTACAAAACACCCAAATATTATCAAGACGAAGAACCCAAATCCAGGCGCAGCGGACGCTAGTAGTACCGCGCCAGTAGTCATGGTAACGATTACACCCCGCTCTGTTGTTATGACAACCAGTACTAAAGGCGTGGCCCAGCGCTGCACCAACCAATCGTTATTTGACTTGAGGGATACTAAAGTAGTTGACACTAATAAAGTTGGGCTGGGTGTGTTATCGGGATTCATTCCATAAAGTAAGATGACGATGAATCTTCGATAATCTAGCAAAGATGGCGGCTTCCTTGAGGACAACTGTTTTCAATATCATAATGCTCTCAAATGATGTCTTTGGTCCATTTGATGCCCCATCATCATGTGCCATGCCGGAAAGAGTGGATGGTCATGACTCGCCATTTCACTCGATCACCAGAGTCGTGGATCAGCTCAGTGTTCCTGTCTCGACCATGCCATATGGCTAAGCCATCCAGGTATTTACTTCTCGATCTTCCCCCTGGTCTCTTCCCTTCGATCTTGCCAGTTGTCACCACGTTCTCCAATACATTTCTTCTCATAACATGTCCAAAAAATGTTGATTGTCTACGTCTAATTTCTCAAATCAATTTACGATTTTCATTTGTTTCCTGACGTACTTGGTCATTTGTTTTTCTGTCTGTCCATGGAATTCTTTGCATTCTCCTCATAAACCACATTTCTACAGCCATCAGATGTTTTTCAGCTTGACTACTCATTGTCCACGTTTCACATCCATACAAAAGTACAGGCTCTGTGTAGCACCACAACACCACTCTTTTTCTCGTTTCAATTGACATCTTTTTATTGGTCAGTATGTTTTTCATCTTTCTAAAGGCTACTTTTGCCATGGCGATTCTTGTTCTAATCTATTCAAGGCATCTCCCATCTGATGTTATGACTGTTCCGAGATAATTGTATCGATTCACTTGTTGAAGAATATTCCCATTTACTTGTATATTACATTGTGGTGCTTCTGTCTCCCTAGTGACGGCCATAATCTGTGTCTTTTTACAATTTAATTCTAACCCCAGTTGTTCACTGTGTGCAACAACCGCATCTAACTAATTGTTGCAGATCCTGTTCATTGTCTGCAATCAAGACTGTATCATCTGCATATCTAATGTTATTGATGTTTCGTCCTCCAATGATAATTCCATTTATATCTTCTACATTTCTGAAAATATTTTCACTGTATAGGGAAAAAAGATCTGGAGACATTACACATCCCTGCCTAACATCTCTTAATAGGCTGATATTGTCCTACTTCATTATCAATCCTTATGCCAGCTTGTTGTTTCCAATATATATTTTTTTTATAAGTCTAATGTCTTTCCCATCAATTTGTATATTTGCAAGCATATCCACCATGTTGACATGTCTTACTTTATTGAAAGCCTTTGTGTAGTCAATAAAGCAAAGATGTATATCTTTGTTTACTTCTATAGAACGTTCAATAACTGATCGCAGCATATATTTGATACTAGTCAGACATTGTTGTTAGTTGCATATTCTTTATAGGACGTAGCAGTCAACCCTTGCATATTTTGGCTGTTTGTGATTTATGGGCATGTTTACGTTCAGTAATTTGCTATTGCTTTCTGAACGACCGGCACTCATACCATTTTTATGAAAACCAACGGAAGGCGCTCCCTATGGCGAAGCACGCCGTCATGCGCTGATCAGGAGATAAGTGTCTCCTCAAAGCGCGATTCAGAGGCTGGTCGGGATGTGGACATTGCGCTCTGAACGTGGACGTCGAGATTTGTCGAAGCTTGACCCAATGCCATTTGTATATTGGTCCCTATTTTACTCAAATTAGAAATAAGAGAATAGATAAAAAGACTGTAAAAACTACAGGACATTGACTATCCAAAGTACAACATTAAATATGAATCTAGCCACGTCTGTACATGACAGTTCAGTTGGCAGAGGAGAAACGGAAGTCAAAGGGAGGGCGACATCCCGAGATCACCATACTGTGTGCGTTGATACGTTGACTTGAACTGAATGTAAAGGTAAAGAGGGAGGGCGACATCCCGAGATCACCATACTGTGTGCGTTGATACGTTGACTTGAACTGAATGTAAAGGTAAAGAGGGAGGGCGACATCCCGAGATCACCATACTGTGTGCGTTGATACGTTGACTTGAACTGAATGTAAAGGTAAAGAGGGAGGGCGACATCCCGAGATCACCATACTGTGTGCGTTGATACGTTGACTTGAACTGAATGTAAAGGTAAAGAGGGAGGGCGACATCCCGAGATCACCATACTGTGTGCGTTGATACGTTGACTTGAACTGAATGTAAAGGTAAAGAGGGAGGGCGACATCCCGAGATCACCATACTGTGTGCGTTGATACGTTGACTTGAACTGAATGTAAAGGTAAAGAGGGAGGGCGACATCCCGAGATCACCATACTGTGTGCGTTGATACGTTGACTTGAACTGAATGTAAAGGTAAAGAGAGTCATAGCAGAATCCCCCGTTGTGGTCTGAAGTTTCCAATCAACCAATCAGGTGCTGTCTCTACTATTAAAAGTTGGCTGTAATACTGTAATGGATCTCCAACACTGTCTGTCTCTCGCCTTGATTGTACATTCTGTCCAACTGCCGATCGTCCATCTCTTAGTGTTATCTTTCCACTTGTATCGTTGACTACCTCTTGCCTTCAGCCTTACCCTCCAGTATGGTTATTTTTAATAAGAGTGTTATGTCTTCCTGATTCCATCAGGGTACTCATGAATAAATACATCAAAGATCACAGGTGTGGGTTTGGTCAGATGTACAATAACACAATCACAGGTAACAAAACGAACACCGCGGCAAGACAGAATTCGCCAGCGCACACAACAAGCATACACTGGAACAATATATATATCAACACCTGCGAAATGAGATGCCTGAGGAGAGCTGCCAACTTAACAATCCGAGACCGAGTAAGAAATGCTACTATCAGACAGACTGTGGGATCAACACCTTGTGCCACATTTATTGACAGACAGAAGATCAAGTGGTTTGGCCATGTCATTAGAATGCAACATCAACAACTACCATCACTGGCCTTACATCAAAGATCATCTGCGACGAGACCACGAGGACGTCCAAGAAGAAAATGGATTGACGACATCAGAGACATTGTACAACCTCACGGAATGACACTATCCAGTGCCGTCCACCGGGCGCTGGAACGCAAATTATTCCTCCCCACGACGCTTGACGGCAGAAGTGGAAGATGATGATGATGATGATGATGATGATATATATATATATAATGATCTCAATACTTGTTGGGCGGCGCTCACCAAACCCGACACCCCACAGTGTACCAACGGTTTCGGGCGAAGGAGCGCATCGTGGAGGGCACAAGCCTTATCCTAGTGCGAGGAAATGCAACCTAAAGACTAAATGTCATGTCAGGGCAGGCCAGACTCTAAGCCTTCGTTGGTAACTGGTCTAGGATTGAAGCTCCGATAGGTGGACAGATAGAGCATTGCTTTGCTGATCCGGTAGCTTCTGCAGCTTGTCTTGTTCCAGATGTATTGGTGTTACCTTTCCTCTGGAGTAAACGAGGCAGGCCGAGAGAGGGATCATGCTGCATGGGCAACACATGGTCTCTAAACTCAGCCCAGGCTTTGTGTTACGGAGAGGTATAAGGTATGGGTAGCAGTTATTATGCCTTCCTTTGAGCACAATGTAACAAAATATCACATGTCAAGACGGCCAGATGCCAATGCTTAAGAAATTTTTAAAAGTGTGAAAAGATAGTTTGCATTTTTTCTTTCAGATTCCAAAGCTCTTCTCTTAATATTAACATTAAAATAAAGAAACTGCAAGTACTCACTGATATCTTTTAACGAGGCCAGCTCGTGAAAGAAATCCTCCGTGTCGCTGGAGTCTGACTTGGGTGCGTCCATTCTGTGGGTTGACCCCACTTTTGGATCCCTGCTGGTTGAAATTAAGGTTTTGGTGTTGCTGCTGCTGCTGCTGGCTCGTACGGTAGATCTGGTGTTGTTTGTTGTAGCGGATGGCGTCGTGGCCGTGCCAGTGATGACCCGTTTGAGAATGTTTCTGGAAATTTTGTTCTTGTTGATACTGTTGTCGTTGTTGGTGATGATGTTGTTGTTCGCTAGGAGAAAGCTTCTGATGATGTTAGTGGTGTTTAAGCGTCTAGAGGGATTACAGCATCGCGTTGATGTTACGTTGTCGGATGCGGATGGCGTAGTCTCTTTAATACTAGTCGTCTTTAATCGTTTATTAGTGGTACTACTTGGGGCAGATGTAGTAGTGGATGATGTTGCCAATGAAGATGCCCTAACTCTCGACCGCGGCACCAACGTTTGTACATCACCGACCGCTGGTGGTAACCAAGGTGATGCCCCACCTGCTGAACCTCCACGGAAATCGATATGCCCAGCCAGATCTGAGCGGTTGTCCAGTTTGATCTTGAGAAGTAGATGTCTACAAGCAGTAAGCGCGTTAGAACGATAACCCGAAGAATCGTCAGACTACAAGCGTGCTTTTTCCTTCCTTTTCATGTGGAATACATTTAATTTGTGAATTTAATTTGTAATGTATTAATAAGTTATGTAGGAACTCAACACACTTTGGAGAAGTGGGTATCAACACCTCGTGGTATTTAAGCTGTTTTATCATTAGTTTTTGTGTGTCCTTCTTGGTGTGTACACTGTTATCTTCAGCTACTTCTTCCCAGTTCTAGGATTTCAAATGAAAGTCTAATAATTTACGTACCTTTCACTAAGGCCTCACTATGACATGTTGGTGGTAGAGAGGTTAAAATACTCGTCTTTCTACATGAAGTTATATGGTTCCAAACCAGATTAAGCAACGACTGGCATCTATATTAGGTTAGTAATGAAAGACTTGCGGCCGGTGTGATTCTGACCGCATCAGCCAGCAAGTGACGGTTGGTCAACGAATAATATAGGCCCAGTAGCGTGTGCCCGATATGCTTTAAAGTGTGTAAACGGGATGTCTGCTCACTCACCCATGAAAGACTTGAGCACCGCGTGGATTCAGCAATTTTCGGTCGTCAGCACTACCGCACCAAGACAGCGGCTGTGCTTTAACACTGCGATGAGTGTTTGAGTTGTTTGAAATCGTTCGCTTGCTTTCAACTCAAACGTAGTCCATATACGGCCACTACTTATATTGCACTGGTCTGACTTGTGTGTGTGAGTTAGCTTTCCCTATTAATTTGAGTTGGTATAATTATCTCCTTACTCCACTCCTACCCCTAGATTCACTCGATACAGGGAGAGATGTTCACAGTGACCTACGTACACCGGATATAGAACAATGGAAGCTTCTGCGCACGAGCGCAGGGTTATGTCCGTGATTGGCCTCTATACAACAACACTTTTCCAATCCTAGCCCGATTAAACTCTTAGAAAAGGAATACTAACACGATGAATGAACCGCTTGCTTTCCACGGATTCATTGATGGTTTCTGGCATAAAATTTCAGCAGTGTACACAGTTTACTTGTAAAACCAGTTGCGAAACGTAAATAGAATGTTGTAACATTTGTAACAATTATACTTGCAGGTGACGTCAGCAATCTGTTTAGCACCGGAGAATGGCTGGATTTGTGCTAGGTACTATTCCATAGCTGACGAACCACGAATGCCGTGTAGCTGATAACCAGTGAGGTATTTTAAGATGCCCAGATGGACACGAGATGCAACACGTTATAGTATATAGTTTTCAGATCAAACTCTGTAGCTCACAGATGCACATCTTCAAACTTAAGTGATTCACTGCCAAAC
>OY992894.1:94912452-94954952 GCA_963921405.1 Cepaea hortensis
GTAGGAAGATAACATCATGAGAAGGACGAACGTCAGTCTAACAAGCCTGATTGATTGTATATTTAGCTTAAAGTAAATAAGTTAATATATGGTAATATAAATTCTTCATATATTTTGTAACCAGCCGGTCTCCCTGGCCGAGTGGTTAGCAGCTTTCCCCGTAATCCCGAATACTCTCGTGGTTGACGTGAATGCACGAGAATTGGAAGCGGTTCGAGTCGCACCAGTGACTTATGAGAGTATGGAGCCGGTCGCTCAGATATTCGTGGCGTGCTGATGAGCGTAATCTAGCCTAGAAATCAACATACAGCTGAAAGATGCTGGTGTTGACCGCAATATCCTGAAACAGGATGGGAACGGGGGAAAAAAATTTTTTTTAACCAGACATGAACATATAGAAGTGTGTCTGATCTTCCTGTAGCATAACCGATGATGGCAGAAGTGAAACAGAAATAACAAGAGATTTGGAATGATACAAACATCAATTCAACATCGTGAATAAGTTAGTAATGTGTATAGAGATACATACGACATTAGATACGAGAATTGCCGCATGTTAAAGGAATTCAGTAATGCAACATGGGCCAGAATCTCTGATCATGAACAAGCAATTAAATCTTCGAAATGTCATCGACACTTTTCTTCACATTTCTGGCAATATTAGAACTTAAATTAAAAAGAAAGAAAGAAAACAACAAACAAACAAAAAGAAATTAATGTAATTACTTTGCATGAATGTGGAAGGCCAGGGGAAACCAGCATATTCATTTCTCAATAAAAGTATATAAGCGATGACAAAACACGGTTTACAGTTGAGTGCTGTTTTCACAATCTACCTACAATCTATCCACCAAGCAACTAACAATCTATCCACCCAGGAACTAGCGATCTATCCACCCAGGAACTAGCGATCTATCCACCCAGGAACTATCGATCTATCCACTAAAGAACTAATTGTAATACGTGGAAGTGAACTGTCGATATCTATCCAACAACTTGTCTTCGACTGTCCACAGAGGAACTTATTGTAATACAATTAGGAAACAACAGAGGAAGATAAACTTCAGGTACCACTAAGTCAACTAATAAAGACGGTAACATTTATACAAGAGACAACATTGCAGAGATAGACAAATTTTAAGCAACCGAAAGAAGAATAAGAAGGGAAAGCAGAAGATGAAGCAGCAGCAGTAGTAGTAGTAGCAGCAGCAGTAGCAGCAGCAGCAGCAGCAGCAGAAGAAGACGACGAAGAAGAAGAAGAAGAAGAAGAAGAAGAAGAAGAGGAGGAGAAGAAGAAGAAGAAGAAGAAGAAGAAGAAGAAGAAGAAGAAGAAGAAGAAGAAGAAGAAGAAGAAGAAGAAGAAGAAAAGAACAACAACAACAAGAAAAAGAAGAATATATGGACGTGGTGAAATGTGCTTATCTATTCAGTAGCTTGTCTAGAGTCTATCAAACGCGCTAAAAGATCTGCAGCCACAGAACAGACATCTAGAATTACATAGAAATTCGAATAACGAAGACACTAGATTGCACCATGTCTTGCCAGGCACATTTCGCTGCATCTCGCCAAGCACACACAGTGGAAATCACCATATAATGAGAAGACAGCAACAGACATATTGTCACAACACATTTTCACAATACATAATGAGAAGAGTGCAACAAATACATTGTCACAACATACTGTCACAAGACACTGTCACAACACATTGACACACACATTGTCACAACACAATGAGAAGAGTGCAACAAACATATTGTCACACCACATTGTCACAATACATAATGAGATGAGAGCAGCAAACACATTGTCACAACACATAATGAGAAGACTGGAACAAGAACATTGTCACAACACATAATGAGAAAAGATAAACATGCATATTGTCACAACACATTGTCACAATACATAATGAGATGAGAGCAGCAAACACGCTGTCATAACACATAATGAGAAGACAGGAACAAGAACATTGTCACAACACATAATGAGAAGATAGGAACAAGAACATTGTCACAACACATAATGAGAAAAGATAAACATACATATTGTCACAACGCATTGTTACATCATATTGTCACAACACATAATGAGAAGATAGGAACAAGAAAATTGTCACAACACATTATTACATCATATTGTCACAACACATAATGAGAAGATAGGAACAAGAAAATTGTCACAACACATTGTTACAACATATAATGAGAAGAGAACAAGAAACACATTATTACAACCCATAGTCATAACACATAATGAGATGACAGGAACAAACAAATTGCCACATCTGGTAATATGAATGGCAGACAGGAGACAAGCCTCCAGAGAGCGAAGTGTCTGGGTGGTCGTGTATCAAGACATGAAGACACTACATGGTGCTGGAGACAGGTGGTCGTGGGGGGAATGTGATCAGGCCAGGCCTGTTTGAAAGACCTTTGAGGTTGTTGTTCATGATGATGATGATGATGATGATGATGATGATGATGATGATGGTGATGAGACAACAATAATGATGATCATGATGATAATGACGGCGATAATAATGATGAAGATGGTTATGATAATGATCTTGATGATGATGACGACGATAATGATGATGATAATGACGATGACGTAGACGGCGATGATGATGATGACGTGGACGATAATGATGATGATCGTGATGATAACGACAAGGACTGCAGTGATGATGATGTTAATGTCGAAGATTTTGATGAAAATAATGACGATTATAATAATTATGAAGATAATTATGATGATGATAATGACGACGACGACGATGATGATGATGATGATGATGATGATGATGATGATGATGATGATGATGATGATGATGATAGTGACGACGATAATGATTATAACGATTATGATGTTGCTGACAATGACGATAATGTTGATGATGTCGACGACGCAACGATGATATTGATGACGACGAACACGACGATTATGATTATTGATTTATTTGGTTTTTTCCCGGGATATGAGATTTAAATACTGCTGAGCACAACCCACTACTGGCAACGCTGATCGTATTCCAGTACGAACCTAATGCTTTGTCCACGTCAATATGGAAGCATTAGAAATCATCGTAAAGGTGACAACGATGCCGATTTTGATAATAACAATCAACATGATGATAATTACTTCGACTACGATGATGATAATGATGATGAAGCGGCGGATGACAACAACAACGATGATAACGGTGAACCGACCAGACCTCACCAGACCGCTAAGCTTACAGGCCAATAGCCAAAACAATTTACCGATCACGCGAAAACCACCACCATCACAGGAGATAAGAAAACCTCTACGACTTCCTGTTTGTCCCAGTAACGACTCCCCTACTCTACCAGTGCGCAACCGTGACCCAGTTTTCGTAATCGATATCAAAGTAATTATAGTCTGCCACTGGTACTGCAGTCATCGATACCGCACTGCGATATCATTAGAATTATTATTATTATGTGGCGGTGGTGGATTCTGTGGTACGTGCGATATAGTTGTGCTTTTTGTGGTTGGTAAAATATAATGCTTGCGATTGTGTAGGATTGCAAGCTGGCGATTATAATAAATGTGCTTGGAGTGGATCAGAGCTTGAATTCGCTATGCGGTTATTTAAGTATTGATTAGCGTTTATAGAACAGCAACAGTGCAGGATGTATTTCATAACAAAACGGGATAAATAAATAAGTATGCAGGAAGTTTCAAACCACTGATCTCAGAATTATATGTGTTTGTGAGGGTAGAATATTGTTAGGTCGCTTGTACTTACGTAAATAGCAACAGGAGCAGTTTCCTCGAATGGATACAAGTTGAAGCTCTTAAACTTCAGGATAATTTGCTATAAGCGAGCCAGTACCCCATATGCACAACAATCACCTTTAAATTAATATTCTGTGAGGCTAAAACAATGGACAGCCGCTAGCCAAGGATGGACCCTAATATAACTTCTCCTTGAGGTTGAACTAGTTAAGGATCATGGTATAATCTGAGCCAGGGATGGACCCTAATATAACTTCTCCTTGAGGTTGACCTAGTTAAGGGTCATCGTATAATCGAATCGACACTTTAGGGGCGAAGGTCACGGCGTGGTAGTGGGATAGTTTCCTACATCGGCCAGTTGGACTTAAAAGTTGACTTCTGGTTTATAAAACAACTAGCTGACCCGGCCCGGCTTCGCCCAGCCTCTGGTGGGGAGCATCTAATTTAATTCATATAAGTAGTCATATAAGCTCCCGTTCCCGTCTGTCTGTCTGTCTGTCTGTCTGTCTGTCTGTCTGTCTGTCTGTCTGTCTGTCTGTCTGTCTGTCTGTCTGTCTGTCTTACCCGGCCCGGATTCGCCCAGCCTCTGGTGGGGAGCATCTCATTTAATTCATATAACAAGAAAAAAATTAACTTAAGAATGTCCTTCCACACACCATCCATTATTTTTAATGAAAACTGTTTTTAATCACCTACATGACTGTAGATAACTTCTTTATACGTAAAAAGATGAGTTAGATAATTTTCACTATTTAAATAGATACATTATTTTTATGAAAACTTTGAAAACGCCTTAAAGATTATATCATTATTTATTATAACTCGCATGCCTGTAAATAACTGTAGACAAAGAGTTTATAAATCTTTGAAAACATTGCAACAATCTATATATATAAAATAATAGCAATGTTATTAAAAGTTATGCCCCTTGAAATAACTTTTCTTATGTTAAGTCCCCTTGCTATATAGAAATGATAATGTAAATTTAAATATTAAATTTTAGTAAGTAAATAGCTGGAAAAAAAAAAAACTATGACAGTTGGTTGCACGGGAATGAAAAGAAAACAAGTAGAAAATTTCATCTCAATCGGATGGACTGTTCGCGAACGCATAAAGAACGGACACTCATACATATATACATACATACATTGTGTTTTATAGATATAGATGGCAAGTTACTGAACGCAACAATATCTGGACAATCAACGTGGAGTTGGGGTTAACCTCAACTTCCTGCAAAGAATAATCAACTTTTTGTTTTAAAAATCAAGAACTGATTAGGACAGAACTCTCTAAGCAATCTGAACAAGCTTATGTTGGATTTGTTGACTACGAACTATGATGGGAGGTGCCTTGAAGAGAACTATGATGGGAGGTGCCTTGAAGAGAACTATGATGGGAGGTGCCTTGAAGAGAACTATGATGGGAGGTGCCTTGAGGAGATTAGAACAAGAATCGGTACATCTATCTCGGTACACTACCTCGGAACAGTCGTAACATCTGATGGGAGGTGCCTTGAAGAGATTAGAACAAGAACCGGTACAACTATCTCGGAACAGTCGTAACATCTGATGGGAGGTGCCTTGAAGAGATTAGAACAAGAACCGGTACAACTATCTCGGAACAGTCGTAACATCTGATGGGAGATGCCTTGAAGAGATTAGAACAGGAATCGCTATGGCAAAGGTTGCCTTTTGCAAGACGGAAAACATATAATAAAATGATGACAATTTCAACGAGAACAAGATTGTTGAAGTGTTACATAGAACTTGTACTGTTGTATGGATGTGAAGCATGGACAATGAGCAGGCAAGCTGAAAAATATCTCATGGCACTGGAAATGTGTTTTCTGGCGTAAATGCAAAGAATATGGGCAGACAGAAAAACTAATAAGCAAGTCCTACAAGAAGCAAATGAAGACCGCAAACTTATTGTAGAAATGGTACACTGACAGTCAAAACACGTTATGAGAAGAAATAAACAAGAGAACACGGTGACTACTGGCAAAATTGAGGGGAAAAGAACAAGGATAAGGCAGATAAGTAATTATCTGGATGTCTTGACCACATGGCATGATCGAGACAAGAACACAGAGCTGATCCATGACTCTGTTGATCATTTAAGATGGCGAAACATGACCGCCCACGCTTATCGGCATGGCATTTGGTGGTTATCACTAGGAAAGGGCAATTGACCGCATTGACAAGGAAAGCTTTTAGACATTGCTGAGGCTCTATGGGATTCGACAGAAGTTCTTTAACTTAATAAGAGCAACATAAACAGCCATGATATGCAGAGTTCTTCATGGGGGGGGGGGGGGGGGGGGGGGGGAGAGAGAGAGAGAGAGAGAGAGAGAGAGAGAGAGAGAGAGAGAGACTAAGAGACATATTTGAAACAAAGACAGGAGTACGACAATGATACATTGCCTCATTTTTATGATATTCACTATAGACTAGATTAAGAGGACAACAACACAAAACCGCGATAAATGGAATTCAATGGATGCTAAGAAAGCAACTTGATAATATAGACTTCGCCGACGTCTTGGCACTCCTGTTACACACACGTGATCAGAAGCAAGATAAAATAACAACGTGTGACGGGAATTCACAACAATTAGGTATACCAGTTCATAGAGGAAAGACAAAGATAATGAGCAACTTGACGGCATTGTGCTCATGCTCACACAGGAAATCAGATACCAGATAAATTAAACATATTGGAAAGGTGGTCATAAATATGAAGCCCCTAAATTTACAGAGGGAAGACAAAGTTAATATGGGTAAATCAAGCAAGTGATAACGTGGCCTCTCGTGGTGAAATCTCAATTAACGAACCGGAATCATAAACTTATCTAGAAAGACATCCAGACAAGCTGGCCGAACAGATATAATCATATAGGTAGCTATGAAGACAAGGATTGGGATTGGGTTGGAGGGACAGATAAAATTATCTAGGTAGCAACATAGACACACATGGAAAATATAAAATTATCTAAGTAGTAATATAGACATAGATTTGGGAGAAAAGGGGGGGGGGCAGATAAAATTATCTAGGTAGCAATGTAGACAAATATGTGGGAACAGATACAATTATCTAGGTAGCAACGTAGACAAAGATGGGGGAACCGATAAAATTATCTAGGTAGCAACGTAGACAAAGATGGGGGAAGAGACAAAATTATCAAGGTTACAAAATAGACAAATATAGGGGAAGAATGAAATTAACTAGGTAGCAAAGAAGACGAAAATGTGGAAATAGATAAAATTATCTAGGTTACAAGATAGACATAGATGGGGGAACAGATGACATTTTCTAGGTAGCAATGGTGACAAAGATGGGGGATAGATATAATTATCTAGGTAGCAAAGTAGACAAAGATGGGGAAACAGATAACATATCTAGGTAGCAACGAAAACGAAGATAGGGGAAGAGATAAAATTATATAGGTAGGAACATAGACAAATATGGGATAACAGACAAAACTTATCTGGTTAGCAACATTGACAAACATGGGGAAACAGTTACAACTATCTAGGTAACAACGTAGACAAAGATTGGGGAACTGATAACATTATTTAGGTAGCAACGTAGATAAGGATTGGGAGACAAATAAAATCATCTAGGTAACATCGTAGATAAAGATGGGGATATATATATAATTATCTAGGCTGCAACGTAGACAAAGGTGGGGAACCAGATACAATTACCTAGGTAGCAAAGTAGACAAAGATGAGAGGAGCAAAGTAGACAAAGATGAGATGACAGGTACAATTATCTAGGTAGCAACATAGATAAGGATGGGGGAACAAATAACATTATCTAGGTAGCAACATTCACAAAGATGGGGGAACGGAAACAATTATCTAGGTAGCAACATTCACAAAGATGGGGGAACGGAAACAATTATCTAGGTAGCAACGTAGATAACGATTGGGGAACATATATAATTATCTAGGGAAAGGTGAGGGGGGAACATTTACAATTATCTAGGTAGCAATGGTGACAAAAATGGACACTCGCTTGTCTGGAAGCCCCCGTCACGGTGGGGTTCCTAACATCACACTGGGAAGATAATTAACGACAGAGATGAAGAATACTATTGGGATGTTGAAGGTCAGCGTGGCCAAAAGAATAAGGAACAGTCTTACACTTCCGGGACACTGATGGCAGGGTAGCGAGTTCAACCCTACACTGTTTAGTTGGACTAAAATGTTGATTTCTCTTCGTTCACCTGTGGACGTAAATTACAAGTACCTTATAAGTCGGAGTGGATTCGCCTGATGGCGAGGGACACTGGTATTAGCGAAAGCTAATCCACACACATAAATCAGTTTTGTCCACTAGAAGTTGAAGCACATGTATGGACTACGCTTGAGTTTAAAGCGAGCGAACGCAAAGAAGAAGGAGAAGATTGACGCTCAAAACGGGGCTGTGCAGTCGATTGTTTGAGAACCCCTGCTATAGGGTATTCCCCTTAACCCAGTTACGCTGGCTGACCTGAAAGTGCCTGCTTCTTTATCGTGTTTTCACTTCCCTGTCCTTGACCCGGAGCCAGAAATCGAAACACCAGGTCGTTAGAGCAATTTGTTGTTTTGTTATCCAAACCGTTAAAAGAAAGACACAATTCGTGTGTCTGTCTGGCTGGGTGTCTGTCTGGTTGGGTGTCTGTCTGGCTGTCTATCTGTCTGTGTCTCATCTACCTACTTAGCTCTCTACCTACATACCTATCTACTTAGCTATCTGTATACCTACCTACATGCCTGGCTGCCTACTTACCTATTTATCTACATACCTACCTACCCACTAACCTACCTACTAGTCTGTCTGTCTGTCTGTCTGTCTGTCTGAATTGTTTTTAAAATTTCTAAAAGTGACTTGGGAAGGCGACCATGTCTTGGGAAGGCGACCATGTCTTGGGAAGGCGATCATGTCTTGGGAAGGCGACCATGTCTTGGGAAGGCGACCATGTCATGGAAAAGCGATCATGTCTTGGGGCACCTTGTCTCGGGAATGCGACCTTGTCTCGGGAATGCGACAATGTCTTTTTGAATGCGACCATGTCATGGGAAGGCGACCATCGTGACACTCACCACATCACAGAGTCTCAACTGGTTTATAGAAATATACGTATAGTACCATATACCTCATGGAGGTTGAAGCGGGTAATAGTGTCTTTTACTTTACCATTGTTGTTATTCTAATCACGTTTTGTGTTCATTAGATCTCCAGCATTATCTTGGTAACAGTCAACTATTTTTCGATACACAGGATGATGATGATGATGATGATGATGATGATGATGATGATGATGATGATGATGATGATGATGATGATACACGAGTATTATCTAAATCTCTCCAGGAGCAATGCTGGTATTAAAGAATAAACAGGGAAATGTGACAAAATGCTGGAGCGACGGTATGAAAGAATAGACAGGATAATGTGACAAAATCCTAGAGCGATGGTATAAAAGAATAAACAGGGAAATATCACAAACTAATGGCCGTAAAACGAGCATTTGTAGCAGCTGGCGTTAAACTATCATTTGTAGTAGCTAACTTAAACGCATAATTTGTCGTAGCTAACGTAAAACCAGCATTTGTATTAACTAATGTAAAACCAGTATTTGTATTAACTAATGTAAAACTAGTATTTATTGTAACTAATGTAAAACCAGTATTTATTGTAACTAATGTAAAACCAGTATTTGTATTAACTAATGTAAAACCAGTATTTATTGTAACTAATGTAAAACTAGTATTTATTGTAACTAATGTAAAACCAGTATTTGTATTAACTAATGTAAAACCAGTATTTATTGTAACTAATGTAAAACTAGTATTTATTGTAACTAATGTAAAACCAGTATTTATTGTAACTAATGTAAAACTAGTATTTATTGTAACTAATGTAAAACTAGTATTTATTGTAACTAATGTAAAACTAGTATTTATTGTAACTAATGTAAAACCAGTATTTATTGTAACTAATGTAAAAGCAGTATCTGTAGTAGGCAACAAACAGAAGACATTCGGTGCTGACATAAACATGCAATGACAAACATATCTACACACGTGTTATTCTAACGATAAACACCGTACACAGTTTCAAATAAAGGGTGTATTATAAATACTACGATATTACACAGACACAACGTAAAGTTTCGGTGCAAAATACCTCCTCAGCGTCAACAAAATGGTAATAAAATTAACAGAATGGAAATGGATGCAGAAGTAGAAAATAAGAACGTAGGGAAACATTTAAAAAATTAGTAAAAAATAAAAAAAGAAAAGATCAACGCTTGTGTGTCTGCGATAGAAATAAACTGCTAATATGAATAGTCTAAACGAAGTGTGTTAGGAACATAACATGACAATTAGCACAAGTAAAATAGAGGTAATGACTATAACCAAAGAAGAAAAAAAAAAAACATAGATTCATATAAACGAAAACCCCCTGATACAAGTAAAGAGCATCAAGTATTTAGGAAGTATAATATCATCACAAGACGAGATCGAAAATAGATGCAATAAGGCAAACCAACTCATTGGACAAATGGCACCAATACTAAAGAACAAACATGTATCAATAACTACTAAGAAAGCACTTCACAACACAATCTTCCTACCAACTCTATGCTACCAATGCCAAACCTGGACAATGACAGAAAAAGAGAAAAGAAAAATCACAACAACAGAAATGAGATTCCCGAGAAGAACACTCAATGTATCAAGAAGAGATAAGATCAGAAATGAAGAAACCAGGACTAAAGTGGGGGTTGTAGCTGCACTAGATTTTATTAGAAAGCAGCAAGTCAAATGGTTTGGCCATGCAAGTAGGTTACCTAATAACAGTATACTACAACAAGCAATGATGTACAGATCAGATTTCAATAATGGAAAACAAGATAAAGAGATATATACAGTAAATAATACATTTAATTAATAGTTATTAATTGTCCAGAAGCGGCTTTTTGCTATACTCCCCAAGGGCACTCACGAACGAACTCAAAATAAAATAGGCGAGGAAGTAGCCGAAGAACAATTTTGGTTCCGCAAAAACAGCGGCACTAGAGAAGCAATAATTTGTTTGAGGATGTTAATTGAAAGATATGCAGAAACATATATATGTTTATTTTATAGACTACAAGAAAGCTTTTTTAGAGTATAACATGAACGATTAATTACATGCCTTCAAGATAAAAGAGTAGACGGAAAGGACATCAGACTTATTAGTAACTTGTACTGGGAACAAGTGGCGTCTGTTAGATGCGGAAATAATTATTCGTCGCCTATAGAGATAAAAAGAGGAGTTCGACAGGGTTGTGTACTGTCCCCAAGCCTCTTCAACTTATACACAAAGAGAATCTTTAAACAAGTCGAACTGCCTGGACTTAACATCAATGAAAGAATCATAAACAATCTTAGGTATGCTGACGATACCGTGTTACTAGCAGAAAGTGAGCTACAGTTACAACAACTAGTGGAACAAGTGAACAGACATAGTGCAGAATGTGGCTTAGATATTAACATAAAAAAAAAATAAAAACTATGATAATTAGCAGTGAAAAGGAAAGGTCATCAATGAACATCACAGTGAATGGGCAGATACTAGAAGTGACAAGTTTCTCCTATCTTGGACATGTAATAACAGATGATGGCAGAAGTGAAAAGAAATCAAAAAGAGAATAAGAATGGCCAAAAATGCTTTCAATAGCATGACATCAGTATTAACATCTAAAGAGATTAAATACGCATTAAATATGAGAATTCAAACGTGATGTATATTCAAGACTACTGTATGGCGCTGAATCCTGGACAATGAACAAGCAATTAGATAATCGAATAGAGGTACCTGGAGATGTGGATATACAGAAGTTTCAAGTTACTTGCATATCCTTAACAGGACATCGCAGTCAACCCCAGTATTCTTTGGCTGTTCGTGATTTCTTGGCAAGTTTACGTTCAGTAGTTTGCCACTGCTTTCTGAATGACCGCACTAATACAATTTTCATAAAAAACCAACGCTTGGCGGTCTGCTGCCAAATCGCATGCAGCTGTGTTTCGAACGCAGTATGTGGAATGACGAACTACCTCCGTAACGCCTTCGCCACGGAGCAGGTATATACAAAAGACTATGTCATATTTCATGGGGGGAAAGAAACAATCAAATACAGGGATTCTAGAACAACAGGGAATGAAAAGAGAGTTGATGAAAAAAAAATTAATAAAAAAGAATCAAGTGAAATATTTCGGCCACATTAATGGACATAAAACTATTATAAAAACCATAATGGAGGGTAAGGTATAAGGCGAGCGAGCAAGAGGTAGACAACGATATACATGGGAAGATAACATCAAGAGATGGACGAACAGCAGGGCGTGAGACACACAGTGTTGGGGATCCACTGCAGCCAACCTTCATTGTGGAGACGGCACCTGATTGATTGAGTGTCCTACTAAGGCCCTGTCATGTGGTGCACTATCCCTGTTTGTATGCCCCAGAACCAGGAGGATTAGGTGGCTAATCTGTCCCTCACTTTGACCAGCGACGAGCCCAAGCATCGACCCCGCGTCCGACCCGTGCAGCTATGTACTACAGTGGAAGCCAGGGAGGCGCAACTAGCACCATGGTCTGCCAGCTCGGATATCGTATGTTCGAATCTCCTCGGAGGTGAGATTTAAACACCAATGTGACCTGCATTCTCTGGTCAGCTCAACCTACAGTGGACACCAGGAAACGTTGTGGCCAGTACAGGAAGTCGATGTGGTATTGACCTCATCACCCATGGAGTGCTGATTGGTTTACAGAAATATGGGGGGTAGCATTGTGTGCCATACACGCTTAATGGCATGAACACGCGTTCTTAACGTAACTTACCATAGCTTAGCGTAACATAACTTAGCATAACTAAACTTAATTTAACTTAATTTAACTTAACTTAATTTAATTTAACTTAATTTAGCTTAACTTAACTTAATTTAACTTAACCGACTCCGTGGCGAAGGATTTACGAACGCGGTCCGTGATCCCCGTGTTCGAAAAACATCTGCACGCTGGTAACTTAGCGTAACTGATTACGTGCCATGGGATGATTAATCATCTGAAGCGACTTCCCATGAGGTCCAAGAATTCAGTGACTCAATTTGGGGTCTTAGAATTCCGTGACTCAATGTGGGGTCCTGGAACTTCATGACTCAATGTGGGATCCTGGAATTTCATGACTCAATGTGGGGTCCTGGAATTTCATGACTCAATGTGAGGTTCTAGAATTCCGTGACTCAATGTGGGGTCCTAGAATTCTGTGACTCAGTGTGAGGTCATGGAATTCAGTGACTCAGTGTGGGGTCTTGTAGAAACAGCGCTTACTGTGGGATCTGAGAAATAATCCGCATACTAAGGGTTCATACCAATTTACTCATGCCCCCAAGGGAGCAAACACTGCAGGCTGAGACCCCTTGCCTTAGACTACCTTTGTTGCGTTCGCGAGGCATAAATTATTGAGTCACAAAGGTGAAGCCGCTTTATCAATATCCCCCAGAACAGATAAGAGACTCAGTCGTAGGTTTGGCCTTTATTTGGCTTGCTGGAGGAAATAAATCTGGCATATTCATTCTGACAAGGACAGAAGTAAAGGAAAGTCGTGGCAGAAGGTAACAGGAATGCCCCAGCAATGAGAAATATACGTACTTGGGAATTGGAATTATTGCAGACAAGAGAAATATGTAAAGGGAAAAAAAAAACAGCAACAAGTCAACATACGAGGGGCTTCACATGAAAATCTTAAATGTGTGTGTGTGTGTGTGTGTGTGTGTGTGTGTGTGTGTGTGTGTGTGTGTGTGTGTGTGGTGTGTGTGTGTTTGTGTGTGAATATATTCTGAAAAAGTAAAGAATAAATGTATCATTTTTCGATGTAGTTACCACTACGTGCAGTGCAAGTCCTCCGGCACTGATAAAGTGCTTGGATTCCTGTAGATAAACACTCTCTTGGTGGCGTGTGTAACTCATGCACCACCTGCTGTACGTCTTCACCGGACCGAACAGTTGTGAAACCTGCCTACTCCACTAATACACTTTATGCAACACCATACTGGATCTTCATTCGCCGATGAATTTCTATAGGTTACAACCCTTCAGCTTATTTAAATAATACGGATAACAAAACCCAGCTCCTCTTTGGTGCATGTCAACAGTGGGGTGGCCATATTTAAACTGTCCTTATGACCTCACCGTGTTCGTCTGTACCGTGAAGTCACGTGCTAACACTTTCGACACCATTAACAACAATACTGACAGGTTACAAGACATTGGTATTATTATTGTAATTTATATAACACTTAAAAGGGTTTGATTTGGAGCCCCCTCCTTCATATATGAATACTCCAAAGAGATTTGGGAGCTGTGACATGTGGTGTTATTAAGGAATGCAAGAAGAAGTCTGGATGTAAATTAGATCAAAGTAGCAAGTTTAGTTAGTTAGTCAAGGTTCCAACTTCACGGCAACGGGTCGTCCCGATTATCCTCCATTCCTGTACCAGTGAATATAACACAAAATGCTCCCCACTGTCCAATGTGAAAAGTGGAATAGGCAAGAGTCTCGGCAATCCAACAGCCCGCACAGGTACACTATGCATAATGCCGCCGCCAGAATGCCAAAACAAAATTAATCCACGAAAACCACAGTTCATCGTCGATGGACTCGGCAGTCACCAGAAAGACCTCATTGACCCGGGTTTTCTCACATAGCTCGGTCTTTTACCGCAGGGCGACCCGCCGAAAGTGTCGCATAAAGCACGAACTCCGCAGCTTCAGCGTCGACTCCCGGGAGTCTCCTGAAAAATGCACCCGTAAACCGAAAAGGCAACTCAGTCAATTCAGCAACAGCAGGTAGCCATTGTTCCGAACATGCAGGTCACTGTACAGGACATATGTAAAAGCATTCCCCGCGAATTTCACAGCTCACGGTGTCGCCCACGCACTCACTCAGTAGCAGGGCGACGGAACCATGTAATACCAATCCAACATGAGGAAAATGCGATTGCAAACCGTAGCTGCAAACATAAATACGCCACAGGCTTTAACGGTTCAACGCCTAACCGCCATGTTAGCGACCGGAAGTCTCAAAGTAGCAAGTTTGTAAAGGCATAGTGGAAAACATAATTATTCACCAATGTACAATGTAGTTGGTTATTTAAATATTGAGCACAACCCACTACTGGCAACGCCGATCGCATTCCGGTATGAACCTAAGGCCTATCCACGTCAATATGGAAGCACTATACTCGAGTTTCGCCCTTGTTTGAGCTCGTCAGTAGTGCATATCCCTGACCGGATCCGGAAACAGTCCCGGATCACGCGTGTGAAGCGGGTGTGCAACCACGCGGCACACACTGGACACACCAAATTATCACAACAGAACATCACAACGCTACCCATCGTAGGCTATGCTCAAGATTGCCCAATCGCCGCGACCGACGTCCGTCAATCGATGGGACCCGAACGATCAGGACTTCTCACTGGCAAGGAACACCAGGCCTCCTAAATCCAGTGAGCTATCTTGAGCATAGCCTACGATGGGTAGCGTTGTGGTGTTCTGTTGTGATAATTTGGTGTGTCCAGTGTGTGCCGCGTGGTTGCACACCCGCTTCACACGCGTGATCCGGGACTGTTTCCGGATCCGGTCAGGGATATGCACTACTGACGAGCTCAAACAAGGGCGAAACTCGAGTATAGTGCTTCCATATTGACGTGGATAGGCCTTAGGTTCATACCGGAATGCGATCGGCGTTGCCAGTAGTGGGTTGTGCTCAATATTTAAATTTCAAATCCCGAAACAACCACGTAGTTGGTTATGTTGGATTGGTCACGCTATGAGGCTCAAGACAAAGTCCAGGTCAACCGAAAAAGAGAAGTTAAAATGATAGATAACACAGACAAGTAAGAAACAGCTGTATTACACAGACATGCAAGAAATAACTACAATAAGCAGATAAGTAACACTGTGATGTACAGAAATACACAATGACAGAAATTAAAAGACGAATCTCTATTGCTCTTCAACAACTAAAATAAATGAATAAATTGTAGAGTGGGGCAGGCAGAACTACAAAATTTAGATTTTTAAGAGCATGCATCTTTCCCATTGCAACATACGCCTGTGAGACCTGGACACTTACTAAACAAGCCGAACAGCGCATAAATGCCTTTGAATATAAATGTTATAGACAGGTTCTAAAAATAACTTGGGTAAAGAAAAGAACAAATGCATCCATACTTCAAGAGCTGAATATTGAAGAAGGTTGGCTATTAAAGACAATAAATGAAAGAAAATTGAAATATTTTTGGTCACTTGAATCGCCTCGAAGGTTTGGAGAGAATAATTATGGAGGGATATGCAGACAATGCACAGGATCTGCAACAAGTAGTAGATGCGGTTGTTGCACACAGTGAACAACTGGATTTAGAATTAAATTGTAAAAAGACACAGGTTATGGTCGTCACTAGGAAGAACGAAGTACCACAATGTAATATACAAGTAAATGGGAGTATTCTTCAACAAGTGAATCGGTACAATTATCTCGGAACAGTCATAACATCTGATGGGAGATGCTTTGAAGAGATTAGAACAAGAATCGCCATGGCGAAAGTAGCCTTTAGCAAGTTGAAAAACATTCTGACCAATAAAAAGAAGTCAATTGAAACGATAATAAGAGTGTTGAGAGGATACATAGAGCCTGTTCTTTTGTATGGATGTGAAACTTGGACAGTCAGCAGTCAAGCTGAAAAACATCTGATGGCTGCAGAAATGTGGTTTCTGAGGAAGATGCAAAGAATACCATGGACAGACAGAAAAACCAATGACCAAGTACTACAGGAGACAAATGAAAATCGTAAATTGATTAGAGAAATTAGACGTAAACAGTCAAACATTTTTGGACATGTTATGAGAAGAAATGGATTGAAGAAATTAGTGACAACTGGCAAGATCGCAGGGAACAGACCAAGAGGAAGACCGAGAGGAAAATACCTGGATGTGTTGGCCATATGGCATGGACGAGACAGGAACACTGAGCTGATCCACGACTCAGGTGATCGAGTGAAATGGCGAGTCATGACCGCCCACGCTTTCCGGCATGACACATGATTGATTGATATGCCTGGGAAGAGAGGAAGAGGAAGGCCAAAGAGAAGTTGGGTGTAGGGCGTGGCAAATGTCCTCCAGATGGGTGTATCGGAAACTTGCATATTATCGAGAAGTTTTCCGGAAGGTTGTTATGGGAGCGAAGTTCTGCAAAGGACATGCTATTGATTGAATGAGTCTTTCCGCTGGCGTTTTAAGTTTAACGCACAACTAGGCACCTGTGAATGTGTTTCTTTGTTTTTCAAATGTCCCCACGGGAGTCCCCGATGTTCTATATTCCCTTTCGCTAGGCTGGCCCAGTCTCGGCAGCTGCAAAACAAAGGCAAACAGGCATGTTATAATTAGGTCACTGATTACAGGCCCGTGTGTAGACGTGTAAGCGCGAGCGGTGGTGGCAGACTGCGGCACGTGTGCCATGTGACAGAGCACAGAGACACACACTTGCACGTGTAGGGGACCACCGCAGATCCAGTCCTTGGTTCGGGATGAGGTGTGTGGTGAAGCTGCAGAACAAAGTAGATATTGGCAGGATCTGGTTATAACACATCCTTGTTAACGGTATCGGTTAATTTGTCCGATTTCGTGAAGTTTCCTTTCATATCCTATGGCGGATAATTTCTCGATACCTTACATTCTTCTTATGTTGACGCGTTCCAGATATGAGTCAACTTTCTTGCGCAAAGTTGTATTCTTGATATTGCTGATGCTCAAAACAATATATTCCCTGAGAGAATTTGAACACAGAAGCCGCAAACAATATTTTGCACGATTTATTGCCTGGCATATTTCGCTGCATTTTATCAGGTGCATCCTGCAGAGTTATATACCATACTAAGTGAATAAATGAATAATACTTGAGCTGAAACAATTAAAAGACATAGTCACAGGTATTGTTCGAATGTGGAACATCTGTTATCCCCACGGTCATTTCAAATTTAACACGAACTCATTCTGTTTGCATAAACCCGGTTGCAACCGTCTAATTGCTAACATCGCACTATATTTGAGCATTCGTTTATTGTTTCATATGAAGTATGCACCTGATTAGATGCAGCGAAATATGCCAGGCAATACATCGTGCAACATCTGGCTTGTGTTTAAATGCTGGCTGTTGTCGGTCAAGTCATTTCTCATTAACGCCATTGCATTTCTTCTTGATTTCCTCATCTCCATATTTCAGTTTTGAAATGTCTTGTCGTCTTTCTTGGCCAGACTTGTTGATTCCATCAGATGTAGCATGTTGTCAGTGATTCGTTTGTTCTGTTGCTTTTCAAATGTGGGAATGTATTCAGGCATTAACATCTCAATTGTTATTCTGTTTTGTTGGACAGAGCTTTTCGCATATGTTTCTAACAGAAGTTGCAACTTTCCACTGTTTCCACCAGTGTTCACTATATTTGTTTCTGACAGAAGTTGCAACTTTTTGTCTGTTTCCGTCAGTTTTCATACTTTTGTTACTGACAAAATGTGCAACTTTACTCTGTTCCCATCAGTTTTTACAGAAGTTGCAACTTTTCTTTATTTTCATCAGTTTTCACTATATTTGTTTCTGGCAGATCTGACGTGTCCGTCAGTTTTCACATTTACTTCTGACAGTCATGGCGGCAGTTCCCCTATTTTCATCAGTTGTCAACATATTTTTTTTGAAACCTAAAATCGTTGTTTACCTATTGCATATCCAGTCTCTCTCTCTCTCCTCTCTCTCTCTCTCTCTCTCTCTCTCTCTCTCTCTCTCTCTCTCTCTCTCTCTCTCTCTCTCTCTCTCTCTCTCTCTCTCCCCCAGACCACACACAATAGGAATGCAATCACCCGCACGGTCTGGCCTGGAATTGATTTCCGTGACCTCATCGTATTCTTAGAACGTTCGGGTATCAATATCATCATTATCATCATCATGTGCCATGCCGGTAAGCGTGGGCGGTCATGTTTTGCCATCTCACTCGATCACCAGAGTCGTGGATCAGCTCAGTGTTCTTGTATCGACCATGCCACGTGGCCAAGCCATCCAGGTATTTATTTCTCCAAGACAAATTTTGACCAAGACAAATAATGCTGCTGAACTTAGATAGTGGCATGGAGGAATATATCATTATCAGAGTTGACCCAGAACACCATCGACCGAGATGTGTGGAGAGACATGGACGCCTACGCCAGCTGGCAGGACATATGCTGATGACGAATTTCTATTGAAAAGGGTCCATCAACCCAGCAAGTATCCAGCGACCATTATGAGAAACTTGGTCGACCCCAAAACTGTTGCGGTCAGAGAAAGGAATCCTGAATTGAACCCCCACCACTAGTTATGGAAGCCAGTGAGCTGGACACTATGATACGGCTGATTCCAGCATTGGTGAAACCCCAGGGGCCATCACAGCAAAGACAACATTATAATAAAGCTATTATACTTACAGAAAACAGCAAACACAAAATAGTTAAGACAATAAACGATTGCGCACAAGTTGTAACAAGAAGCACAGGAAACTGATACATTCGTTAATAAGTGAACAGTTTACAAATTAACTGTAATAAAGTAAGAATTTATATGTTATGTTATAAATGATCCTATCATAAATTAAATGCAACAATTACACTGACGGATATTGATCCCTGTTAAAATATAGCTAATTAACAGATTCAGAGACGAAGGATAATGTATCGACACGTGTGACCTCCCATTTAGACAGAAGGACGATATATCGCCATACTACGGTCATTGTATTATTTGGTTTGTTTCTCAGCATCTTACGCAATTTTAATGATCAGTGAACGGAAATTTCCATTATAATACTTGTTCATTTGATTGTGCGCCATGTTTCGCTCAGACCTACTTTTCGTTTGGCAGTGAATCAGTTAACAGATGAATTAACAAATAAAGATGTACCACATCAATAGAAAAACACCAATTAATCAGTTTACAAACATAAAGTCTACAAATAGACAGTAACTAACGCGCCGTGGATAAATATGCCGTTCAGAAATATAACCCACGCTCAGAAATTAATGACGTACTGTGTATATTTACACGTCAAACGGAACCGAAAATATACACTTACACATATGAATGTTCTAGAATATACTCTTATACAAATGAATGCTCTAAAATATACAATTACACAAATTGGTGACCTAAATTATATACTTACACAAATTACTGACCTAAAACATATAATTTCACAAACTGGTGACCTAAAACATATACTTCCACAAACTGGTGACCTAAAATATATACTTCCACAAATTAGTGACCTAAAATATATAGTTATACAAATTAGTAAATAAAAATTAGTACACCAAAATATAATATACTTACACAAATTAGTAATCCAAAATATATACTTACAAACATTAGTCACGTAAAATATATCCTTACACAAATTAGTGTCATAAAATATATATTTACACAAATTAGTGACCCAAAATATACGTATACCAAAACAAATTAGTGACTAAAATATATACTTATATTTACACAAATTACCTACCCTATATATATATATATATATATATATATATATATATATATATATATATATATATATATATATATATATATATATATATATATATATATATAATATACAAGAAAATCATGTTGTGTGAAATCATCGATAATCAGAGAAACGGCGTAAATGGGTGCTCCATACGAGCAGCCTCGCCCGGTAGGGATAGTCATGCGCACCAGGTGACTCCAGACCGTCAACAGGCTACTAGGTGCAACAGATTAATATCATTGAAAGTAGGAACTTGGAACGTTAGAACAATGAATGCAGATGGAAAATTAGAAAGCATCAAAAAAGAAATGGGGAGAGAGAAGATTAACATATTAGGAGTATCGGAAACGAGATGGAAAGGAGCAGGGATAAGGACAGGAGAGGATTGTAAGATTATTTACTCTGGGGGAGAAGAACAGCAAAGAGGTGTAGCCATTATATTAGATAAGCAAACATCAAATTCTGTCAAAGGATATCATGCTGTGTCAGACAGAGTCCTATTAGTAAAATTAAACGGAAGACCTTTTAAAATAAATGTCATTCAAGTATATGCCCCAACAAGTGAAAGCAGTGAAGAAAGCATAGAGGAATTTTATAATGACGTGGAGTCTGCTTTGAAGAACTGCAAAAAATCAGAAATAAATATCATAATGGGTGATTTCATTGCAAAAATAGGACAGCAAGGCGATGGATGCAGTGTAGGCAACCATGGTTTGGGAGAGAGAAATGAAAGAGGATACAGACTTGTAGAATGGGCAAAAGAACAAGAAATGGTTGTAGGAAACACCTGGTTTAAACAGCATCCTAGAAGATTATGGACATGGAGGAGTCCAGACAGCAGGATTAAAAACCAGATAGATTACATCCTGATTAGCAAAAGGTTTCGAAATGCGTTAACAGTCGTAAAAACAGTTCCAAATGCAGACTGTTACAGTGATCACAGATTAATTACAGGCACATTGAGGGTAAAGTTAAAGAAAGTCAAGTATACAGCAGGAAACCCTAAATATGACTTGTGCAAATTGAAAACTGACAAAGAAATACAAGATAATTTTAACATAGAAGTAAAGAACAAATTTGATATATTGTCTGATCTAGAGATCCTGTTTCAAGATGTAGATGATCAATGGGAAACGATGAAGAATTCAATCAGTTGCGCAGCAGAAAAAACTATTCCAAAAGTAAAGAAAGTGGGCCGTAAGACATGGATGACTGAAGAAATTTTACAACTAATGGAAACAAGAAGACAGAACAAAAATAAGCCTGCCAAATATGAAGAAATTCACAGAAAAGTGAGAACCTTATGTAAGGAGGCAAAAGAAACATGGCTTGAGAAAAATTGCAGAGAAATTGAAAAACAACACAACAGTAACAATGCGAAACTAATGCACAAAAGAATTCAGGAGCTTACTAATCAAAGAACACGTACATCAGCAGGCTGCCTAAAGACAAAAGATGGAAGAGTCATAATAGAAAAAGATCAGATATTACATGAATGGTCAGATTACGTGAAAAACCTGTATGACGATAACAGAGACGAACAGTATGATGTCCAAAATAATAATGAAGGACCAGCAATTTTGAAGATGGAGGTTCAGAATGCTCTTAACCATATGAAATCTGGCAAGACCCCCGGTTCAGACAGTGTCACAACAGAAATGATTAATGCTTTAGAAGAATATGGAATAGATCAAGTTACCAGTCTGCTTAATACAATATATGATACTGGAAATATACCTCAGGAGTTATGTAATTCTGTATTTATTGCAATCCCAAAGAAATCAGGAGCCTTGGAATGTGATCAACATCGAACAATTAGTATAATGAGTCACATCACGAAGATTTTGCTAAGAATTATCATGCAAAGAGTTAGGAGGAAAATACTACCTGAAATAGGAGAAGAACAATGTGGGTTTGTGGAAGGCAAGGGTACAGTAAATGCTGTGTATATACTGAGAAACATAATCGAACGTTCTATAGAAGTAAACAAAGATCTACACCTTTGCTTTATTGACTACACAAAGGCTTTTGATAAAGTGAGACATGTCAACATGATAAGGATGCTTGAAGATCTACAAATTGATGGAAAAGATCTTAGACTTGTAAAAAACATATATTGGAAACAACAAGCTGCCATAAGAGTTGATAATGAAGTAAGCCAATATCAGCCTATTAAAAGGGATGTGAGACAGGGATGTGTAATGTCCCCAGATCTGTTTTCCCTGTACAGTGAAAGTATTTTCAGAAATATTGAAGATATGGAAGGAATCAACATTGGGGGGCCGATGCATCAATAACATTAGATATGCAGATGATACAGTCTTGATTGCAGACAATGAACAGGACCTGCAAAATTTAGTAGATGCGATTGTTACACACAGTGAACAACTAGGGTTAGAATTAAATTGTAAAAAGACACAGATTATGGTCGTCACTAGGAAGGACGAAATACCACAATGTAATATACAAGGCATCTCCCATCAGATGTTATAACTGTTCCGAGATAATTGTACCGATTCACTTGTTGAAGAATAGTCCCATTTGCTTGTATATTACATTGTGGTATTTCGTTCTTCTTAGTGACGACCATAACCTGTGTCTTTTTACAATTTAATTCTAACCCCAGTTGCTCACTGTGTACAACAACCGCATCTACGAATTGTTGCAGATCCTGCGCAGTGTCTGCAATCAACACTGTATCATATGCATTTCTAATGTCATTGATGTTTCGTCCTCCAATGCTGATTCCATTTATATCTTCTACATTTCTGAAAATATTTTCACTGTATAAGGAAAAAAAGGTCTGGAGACATTACACATCCCTGCCTAACACCTCTCTTAATAGGCTGATATTGTCCCACTTTATTATCAATCCTTATGGCAGCTTGTTGTTTCCAATAAATGTTTTTTATAAGTCTAATGTCTTTTTTTTTTTTTTTTTTTTTTTTTTTTTTTTTATAAGTCTAATGTCTTTCCCCTCCCCCGATGGTGTTTCCACCTTGTCGTGGTGGGGGAGCTTGAGTTTCTCAATGACCCTGAGAGCTATGCCGGCGGTAGCGTAGCTACCAGCAGGGCCTCCCAAGCCGGACAGGTCAAAGGGTAGAGAACAGACAAAGAGAAACACCCTGGTCCTCCAGGTTGGGGGTTGAAGCGTGGGGTTAACATCCCCACCTTTGTAAAAACCTTTCTTTGTTACGAAACAAATACATGAGCCTCGATATCGGACTGACTTATCTGGACAACGACCTTGGAACATTAAAGGACTTTTGAGATTTGGAACATGGAATGTACGGACACTATATCGAGCTGGAGCGGCCGAAGAACTAACCCGGGAGCTGATTGAATATCAAATGGATATAACAGCAATTCAAGAAATAAGGTGGCCAGGAGAGGGTACTTTAGAGCAAAATGGAATGATTATAATATATGGAGGAAACACCCAAAATAAACATGAATTAGGAACAGGATTTGTCATCAAAAAAGAGTTATGGGGGAACGTTTTAAACTTTAAAGCTTTTAATGACAGGATTAGTAAATTACGAATAAAAGGTAAATGGAAAAATATAACGATGATTAATGTACATGCACCTACTGAAGAGAAAGAAGATGATATTAAAGAAGACTTTTATAATGATCTGGAAGATGTCATAGAAGAAACCCCCAAACAGGACATCCTGATTGTGCTGGGAGACTTCAATGCAAAAATAGGTAGAGAGCAAACTAATAAAAAAGTGGCCGGTATGGAAAGCCTACATACAACTTCAAATGATAATGGATGGAGAGTCATCAACCTGGCAGAAGCCAAAGGACTGCAGGTTAGCAGTACCAGACTACAAAGAAAGGATATACACAAACAAACTTGGAAATCATGTGACAAGAGAACCTATAATCAAATAGATCACATTTTAATTAACAACAGAAATGCATCAAACATACAGCAAGTCAGAAGTTATAGAGGAGCTGAGTGCCACAGTGACCACTTCCTCGTTGGAGCAAAATTTAAAATAAAACTTAAGAGAGCTTTCTATACTAAATTACAAAGATTACACCCAACATATAACAGAGAAAAACTGCAAGACATTACAGTCAAAGAGAAATTTACAGATGAAATAAAATGTAAACTTGAAACTCTGCAAAACCCTTTGGAGGAAAGCATTGACCAAACTTGGTTGAACATCAAGAATACAATTCAGTCTACCGCAGAAGAATGTCTCGGTGTGTTAACCACGCATAGAAAGAACAGATGGTTCAATCAAAAATGTGAAGAAGCAGTCATTAGGAAGAAGAATGCCAGACATGTATGGTTAAATGACATCAATAACATCCAAAAGGAAGAGCATTATAGAAATGAATGTAAAGAGGCTACAAAAATAGTCAGACAGCAGAAGCGAGAATATATGAGTAATATAATCAAAGATATGGAAACTAATCACCAGAAAAATGAATCCAGAAAATTTTTTAAAGAACTGAAGTCAATGAAACGAGGGCACCAACAAAACACATATGGTTTAAAAGACAAAAATGGGAATATGATAAATACCAATGAGGAAATGTGCAACACATGGAAAGAATATTTTATTGAATTACTAAATTGTGAAGCTCCAAGTAACATTTTCTCACAGGAAGAGGTTCTAACATGCGAACCACAAATTGAAGAACCTACATTTGAAGAAATCCTATATGTAATCACACGACTTAAAAACAATAAGGCAACTGGGACTGATGGAATTGCTGCTGAATTTATAAAGGCAGGTGGCCATGCATTACATCTAAAGCTATACGAACTAATAATAAAAATCTGGAGGACAGAAGAATTACCCCATGACTGGAAAGAGTCATTATTGATACCTATCTTTAAGAAAGGAGACAAGTTCCAATGTGGAAATTATAGAGGAATATCACTACTGTCCACAAGCTATAAGATACTATCCGCAGTATTACTAAATAGATTAAAACCATATTCAGAAGACATATTAGGTGACTACCAGGCGGGTTTTAGACAAAACAGATCAACAATAGATCAGATATTTATCTTACGACAAATAGCCGAGAAACATTGGGAATATAAAAGAGATCTCCATAACATTTTTGTGGATTTTAAAAAGGCTTATGATAGTGTCCATAGGAATAGTCTATGGAATGCTATGCAGGAATTTGGAATACCAAGGAAGTTAATCAACATGACCAGACTATGCATGGAAGATACTTATAATATAGTAACATATAAAGGCAGGAAATCAGACCCCTTCCAAATAACATCTGGCTTGAAACAGGGTGATGCACTATCGCCGCTACTCTTCAATCTGGCTCTAGAGAAAGTTGTAAGGAAGGTAAAGGAGGAATGTGATATTGGAGGAACATCCAAGCTGCTTGGTTATGCAGATGATATAGATATTATAGGGCAAAGTGAACAAAAGACATTGGAAATATTGACTCACTTAAAGGAAAAAGCCCAACAGATGGGGCTGGTTATCAACCAAGATAAGACAGAATATATGGTAATTTCAAGAGACGGAATGGCTAGAAACTCTGGCCACATACAAATAGATAATATGACCATTAAAAGAACGGAAACATACAAATACCTGGGTACGATCTTCAACTGCTCCAACATCATAAGGGAAGAAATACAAACTAGAATCAACTCTGGAAATAAGATATACTATGCACTACAACATCTACTAAAATCAAAGGCTCTACACCAAAATCACAATATACAAAACACTGATCAGACCAGTTGTGCTGTATGGCTCTGAAACCTGGAGTACAACGAAAGGAGACGAAGCCTTGTTACAAACCTTTGAGAACAAAATTTTAAGACGCATCTTTGGACCCATTAGGGATACACAAAGTGGAGAGTGGAAAAGAAGAAGTAACAAAGAGATTTATGATCTGTTTAAGTCCCCGCTAATCACTGGTATCATGAAGGCTAATAGACTACAATGGCTGGGGCATATAGAAAGAATGGAAGATAATAGGGAAACAAAACTCGCTTACACTCAGGAAATAAATGACCGTAGACCCCGAGGTAGACCAAGAAGGCGGTGGAGAGATAATACATGTACAGACCTACAAGCACTTGGAATCAACGACTGGCAAGAGAAGGTCCACCAGAGAGACGAATGGAGACGGATTGTATTTGCAGCAAAGAACCTCAATGGCTCGGAACGCTGAAGAAGAAGAAGAAGAAGAATGTCTTTCCCATCAATGAAACATCGGATATATAAACATTTATGAAACATTGGATATATAAACATTTATGAAACACTGGATATATAAACATTTATGAAACATTGGATATATAAACATTTATGAAACACTGGATATATAAACATTAATGAAACATTGGATATATATATATATATATGAAACATTGGATATATAAACATTTATGAAGCATCATATATATAAACATTTATGAAACATTGAATATGTAAACATTTATGAAACATCGGATATATAAACAATTAAGAAACATTTGATAGTTAAGCAACGTGTAAAATCTCGGACAGATAAATCAACCGTGCAACATCGGGTAGCGGGTGCGTTGATTTAGCGGTTAGGACGTTACACTGATAATGACATGAGCGCGTTCGAACGAGGGGGTCTATATCAGTCTCGTCGTTCGCTACGGGAGGGAGAGGCTGAGCACCTGTCCCGTCGTGCACTCAGACCTACAGCATGTGATGGTACTCGCACATCATGTACTCACAACAGGGTCCTGCTGGCGGACTTATGATTATGATTATTATTATGTATTACTATCATCAAAACCATCATCATCATCATCATCATCATCATCATCATCATCATCATCATCACCATTATTTATTATTAGTGTTGTTATTATTATTATTATTATTATTATTTTAATTATTATTACTATTTTGTCGTTATCATAATTATTACTATTATTATTAATTATCATCATCATCATCACCATCATAATTATTATTATTTATTATTATTATTATTATTATTATCATTATTATTTATTATTATTAGAATTTTCATCATCATCATCATTATTATTTATTGTTGTTATTGTTGTTTTTGTCGTCGTCATCATCATCATTTATCATCATCATCATCATTTATCATCATCATCATCATCATCAACATCATCAGCATCATCATTTATTATTCTTATTATTATCATCATCATTATTATTTTTTATTATTATCATTATTATTTATTATTATTATTATCATTATCATCATCCTCATCACCTTCATTATTTATTATTTTTGTCATCATCATAATCATTAGATATTATTATTGTTGTTGTTGTCGTCGTCATCAGCATTATAATCATCATCATTATTATTTATTACTATCATCATTATCAACGTCATCGTCATTATTTATTTGTATTGTTGTTGTCGTCGTCATCATCATCATAATCACTATATTATTAAATATTAGTATTATCAATATTATTATTAATATTATCACATCGACGACTGCACAGTATATACAGGCGCTATTGATCGTAATGTGCTAGAATTATCCTTGCAACAGGAAATAAATAGTGTAGTTAACTGGAGTCATGCAAACCGAATGCAAATTAACATTTCTAAATCAAAATCTATGTTAATAGGAACCAGGCAAAGACTTCACACTCTAAACTCGCAGAGAACTCTTCAGCTGAACATTGGTAGCACGCCTACAGAAAGTGTAATCGAGAACAAGGCACTGGGTCTTATCATAGATCAAAATCTATCCTTTAATTCCCATGTTCATGCTCTAGTTAAACAAATAACCAAAAAAGTATACCAACTTGCCAAAATTAAAAACTTCCTCGACGAAAACACAAGAAAGATATTCTATACTTCCCACATACAAATACATATTGATTATTGCTCCACAATCTGGGATGGATGCTCCAAATCAATAACAAAACGCCTTTATTCACTCCAGAAAAGGGCAGTGCGTCTAATTAATGGTGATAAGTTTACAGACAATTCTAACCTACATGAACGTCTTCAGTTACTGCCACTCCACAAACGACTACTTTTTAATAAGGCTAAACTAACTCACAAAATTCTATTTCAAAATGCTCAAAGCTACCTTTGGCCATTGTTTAAATATAACGCAAGACATAGCGAACGACTAAATATACTTCATGTCCCTAAACCTAGGATAGACTTACATAAAACAAGCTTAGCATACTCTGCCACTCAGTTGTGGAATAATCTTCCACAAGAAATCAAAGACACCACCAATCATTATACATACAGTCGCAACCTGTTTGAACACTATCTCAGGACAGACTACATGCCCCCTTAAAAAAAAAAAAAACAGCAACAAAGACAATAATAATGGTAAATTATCTCGAACGACAACTAGCCAGCAAAAAAAAAAAAACAACATTCTCATATGTGTGGCACGTTACACCCACCTTGGGTATTTATGATGCCCATGTTAAACATTGCCTCAACGAGTTATGTAATATTGATTAATTTTCATGCGTCTTAATGCTTATTGTTCTTTTGTTGTTAAAGAATTGCTTCATAAGAGATGTTGAATGAAAGAATGTATGAGAGGAAATAGAGAAGAAGGGCAGAATGTTAGACGGGCCTGCGTGCCCAATTCTTAACCCTTTGAAAATAAAGATTTTCGTTCGTTCGTTCGTTCGTTCGTTCGTTCGTTCGTTCGTTCGTTATACCCACACACAAAAAAAAAGACCAGGAGTAATTGAATGCGAAGATTTTCGTACAATTAACCTCATAAATCATGTCACTACGCTTCTACTCAAATTTATAATGAGAAGAACAAGACAGGAAATTAAAATGGAAATTGGTGAAGAACAGTATGGTTTTATGAAAGGAAAGGGTACAAACAATGCAATATATACATTCCATCCATCATGTACCATGCTGGGCGGTCATGACTCGGGATTTCACTCGACCACCTTACACACACACACACACACACACACACGCACGCACGCACGCACGCACGCACGCACGCACGCACGCACGCACACACACACACACACACACACACACACACACATTACGGACACTAATAGAAAGGTCAATAGAGAAACAGAGAGACATATATTTGTGTTTCATAGATTATACTAAGGCATTTGGTAAAGTAAAACATGATGAACTGATTAAAATGTTGGAAGATATCAACATTGATGGGAAAGATTTAAGAATAATAAAGAATATTTTCTATATATTATATATATTATATATACTATATAATATTATAATATATTATATATATATATAAAGAATATATACACAAAGTGGAGAGTGGAAAAGAAGAAGTAACAAAGACATTTATGATCTGTTTAAGTCTCCGCTAATCACTGGTATCATGAAGGCTAATAGACTACAATGGCTGGGGCATATAGAAAGAATGGAAGATAATAGGGAAACAAAACTCGCTTACACTCAGGAAATAAATGACCGTAGACCCCGAGGTAGACCAAGAAGACGGTGGAGAGATAATACATGTACAGACCTACAAGCACTTGGAATCAACGACTGGCAAGAGAAGGTCCACCAGAGAGACGAATGGAGACGGATTGTATTTGCAGCAAAGAACCTCAATGGCTCGGAAAGCTGAAGAAGAAGAAGAAAGAATATTTACTGGAACCAAGTAGCAGCAATTAAAATGGAAAATAAAGAGGGCAGATACGAACAGATAACGCTTGGAGTACGACAGGGGTGTGTCTTGTCACCAAATCTCTTCTCCCTATGTAGTGAAGTAATAATGAGAGAGAACAAAGAGAAGCCAGGAATACCAATCTGAGGTTACAATATGAAAAAATATACGCTATGCAGATGACACAGTATTGATGGCGGATAATGCAACAGACCTACAACAATTGTTGGATATTGTAGTAACTTAGAGTGCAAAGAAAGGAATCACCTCGAATATCAAGAAAACAGTAACAATGGTAATATCAAAGAAAATGGTGACACCAAAATGTGACATAGAAATAGAAGGGGAAATTATCACCCAAGTGGATAATTTTAAATACCTAGAAGCATTTATAACATCAGATGGAAGATGTACAACAGAGATTAAGAGCAGAATACGACAAGCAAACGCCTCATTCAAGATAAAGAAGAATATCTTATGCAATAAGTCACTCTCATTGAATGTAAGAAAGAGAGTGCTAAAATGCTATATAGAACCAGTTTTGCTGTATGGCAGTGAATCTTGGAATGTAAATGAACAAATTAAGAAGAAATTAGAAGCAACAGAGATGTGGTTCCTGAGACGAATGTTGCGAATTCCTTGGCCTGCCAGAGTAACTAACAATGATTGCCTGAAACTGGCTAATGAAACTAGAACATTAGATAGAACAATAAGAAAGAGACAAACAGCTTTCTTCGGCCATGTGATGAGAAGAAAGACATTAGAGAACATCGTAACAACTGGAAAGATCGAGAGGAAGAGAAGCAGAGGAAGACCAAGAGAAATGATGCTGGACGGATTGAGACGGTGGCATGGAGGAATATCAGCAGCAGAGTTGATCCAGAAAACCAAAGACCGAGATCTGTGGAGAGCCATGAACGCCTACGCTGGCAGCGCACTTGATGGTGATGAGTTATGAAGTTAAACCTCCAGTTATGTATTTAAACTTCCAGTTATGTTTTTAAACTTCTTGTTTTATATGATTGATTGATTGATTGATTTAGGAACCGACATCACAGCATTGTTTTATATTTAAACATCTAGTTATTTATTTAAACATCTAGTTATGTATTTAAGCCTTTAGTTATGATTTTTAAATCTCTAGTTTTGTATTTAAAACTATTGTTATGAATTTAAACCTCTCGTTGTGTATTTAGACCTCTAGTTATGTATTTAAACCTCTTGTTGTGTATTTAAACCTACAATTATGTTTTTAAACCTACAATTATGTATTTAAACATATAGTTATATATTTAAACTTCCAGATATATATTTAAACCTACAGTTGTGTATTTAAACTTCTATTTATATATAAGGGGCGTTCATTCGAAATCTGTTCGTGCCGCAACGCGCGTAATTGCGTACGTTGAACGTGATCATGTCATATTCATGTGATAAGTCCTGACCAATGAATAAAAGAGCAAGTGCTTATCGTTCCATGATGCATAGGTTCTGTTTCTGACCGTTGAGAAAATGGCCAGGTTGATCCAAAATCCGTCCAAAGAAGCTCAAAAAGCGGTGATTCAGTTTCTTTCATTTGAAGGATGTCGACCAGTGGACATTCATCGAAGAATGCAGGCAGCGTACGGTAACAAATGTGTGTCGAAGACAATAGTGACAGACTGGACACAAATGTTTCGGAAAGGACGTCCGTTCACGAGAGATCTTCGAAGGCCGGGTCAAGCCCATATTGTTGCAACAGAAAAAAACCATCGCTAAAATTGATGCATCAGTTCAGATGAACCGTTGTCGAAGCATTCGTTCGCTAGCAAAATAATTTGATATGTCAATTGGGACAGTTCAAAAGGTCGTTCGTAAGAAACTGCAATATCGGAAGGTATGTTCACAGTGGGTACCACGGATGTTGACCGACCACCAAAAAGAGGAACGCATGGGATGGTTTTTGAACTACTTGCTGCTTTACAGAGTGGAGGGTGATACATTTCTCTTCCGCATAGTGGCAGGTGATGAATTATGGTGTCACCACATTTAGCCGAGCAGCAAAAGAGAGAGAGAGAGCATGCAATGGAAGCTTGCTAGATCACCAAAAGCCAAAAAATTCAAGTTACAGTTTTCCGCTGGTAAGGTTATGCTGAGCGCATTTTTTTGACCATGAAGGGCTATTGTTGGCCGACTTTAAAGAACCTGGTGTCAACATCAACTCTACCTACTACTTGCAAACACTTGACAAGCTGCACAAAGCCATCAAGAATAAACGACCCGGCATGCTTTCTCGCGGTGTGATTTTGTTGCACGATAATGCTCGTCCGCATGTCGCAAAGATTGTACAGGAAGCATTAGAAATGAAGAAGTGGAAAATTCTGCACCATCCAGCCTATAGTCTTAATTTGTCACCATGTGATTTTCATTTGTTAGGACCTCTAAAAACAAATCTCTCAAGGGGCAACGATTTCACACAGATGCAGACGTAATGAACGCGGTAAACACTTGGTTCAGTGAGCAACCACAATCCTTTGTTTGCGGACGGCAATCGCCGACTACCTAAGCAATGGGATGCTTGCATGAATGTCTACAGCGACTTCTTCTGACCAACCCATGGTGCATAATTCATTCAAAATGAATGCTTTGTTTAATTCTACCACACATGTTAATGTTTCTTTCATGCTATTGTAATAAAGCCATTGGAATGGTTTCAAATGAACGCCCCTAATATTCAAAACTCCAGATATATATTTAAACCTCCAGTTTATATTTAAACCTCTTGTTATGTATTTAAATCTCCAGTTACGAATTTAAACCTCTAGTTGTGTATTTAAACTTCTAGTTACGTATTTAAACCTCTAGTTATGTGTGTACCCCTCTATTTATATATTTAAACCCCTAGTTATGTATTTAAACCTATAATTATGTATCTAAGCCTCTAGTATTGTATTTAAACCTCTACGTATAAAGACACTTTCTTGTTGTGATTAATTCCTGAATCCTAGTTTACAGTTCTCTAGGTCTATTCGTCCGGGCCTGCTTTCAACTGCTGTATTTTTATGACCCAGTGTTATAGTAATGATGCCCTTTGTTGTGTACGAGTCTTTGTATCCATAGACAAAACAACCAAATGAAGAAATTCGAGACAATATCCTCGCTTTGTGAAACTGAATGCAGCCGAAACATGAAACACAACGCCAGGCAACATGTTATCAATCAAGAAATTAAAATAGTTGAAAAGCTGTAAAAGGTGAAAATCAACAAAATAGGAAGGATGCCATCACGACCGAAAGGATACGACCGCTCAATCTTAAACATCCGGTGTGCTGGTGCGGAAGTAGCGGGTTTAACCCCTACACCACACCGGTCAGTTGGACTAAAATATTGATTTCTTTTCCTTAACTGTAAGAAAGAAATACAAAGACTCGTCAAACAATAGATAAACAGAACTCAAGTAATAATATAACGCAATATAACAGCGAAACTGCTGGAAGACAACTGCAACATTATGGTGGGTCCTTCTATGGACTAGTTCTTGTCCATTGTGGAACGGGTAAAATGACCGCTAAACATTTGTTACAGACAGTGTCCAACATATACATAACAAGGAATACACTAAAGGCAGGAGACACTGATGTATGTGACTGGAACTGATAAAAAGACAGTTATAAATTTGTTGTAGGAGTGTCCAACATTTGCAGAAGATATAAAACTGAGCTGGGTTCTTCTACAAATAGTTCTTGCCGATTTGGCCTCATGTCACGTCATACTCACACCAGGAACAGACATGCATTAGCAAACAGTAACCAAATAACCAACCCAATTACAACCAGCCTACAGGTTGAACAGGGTAGTTTGGTATTCAAGGAAACCGATAGCAGGTGAATGTATTATGAAGGAGATCGAAGCAATCATCAACAGGTTTGGGGCAGACAGTGGGATCATCACCTTGTGCCACATTTATTTAAAGATACAAGATCAAGTGGTTTGGCCGTGTCGTTAGAATGCAACACCAACAACTACCATCATTGGCCCTACATCAAAGATCATCTGCGACGAGGCCAAGAGAACGCCCAAGAAGAAAATGGATTGACGATTTCAAAGACATTGTACAATCACACGGAATGACGCTATCCAGTGCCGCCCATCAGGCGCTGGAACGCAAATTATTCCTCCCCGCGACGCTTGACGGCAGAAGTGGAAGTTGATGATGACGATGATGATGATGATGATGACGATGATGATGATGATGATGATGATCTTAACCGAATTAACAGAAGAAATATCTACAATAGTTGTGTGGCACATAAACAACAACCAACTCCACAGAAGAGAACAAATAACAATCTCCAGACTCCCCACAGGACACAATAGGCTGAAGTTCCACATGTTTCATAAAATACATATAGGAGACACTGATGCATGTGATTGTGGGTCTGGTAATATTAGCTAAATATTTGTCATAGGAGTGTCCAATATATGTGGAACAGACGAGCTGGCGTGCACTAGCTCCATTTGAGGACAAACTCTTAAGGAGACGTCAAAAAGCTTAAGTTGATTAATGCCTTCATTAAATTAATTCATACTGACGTCTGAAAGAAGATGATGATGGAGGAGGAGGAGGAGGAGGAGGAGAAGAAGAAGAAGAAGAAGAAGAAGAAGAAGAAGAAGAAGAAGAAGAAGAAGAATAAGAAGAAGAAGAAGAAGAAGAAGAAGAAGAAGAAGAAGAAGAAGAAGAAGAAGAAGAAGAAGAAGAAGAAGAAGAAGAAGAAGAAGAACAAGAAGAAGAAGAGGAAGAAGAACAAGAAGAAAAAAAGAAGAAGAAGAAGAAGAAGAAGAAGAAGAAGAAGAAGAAGAAGAAGAAGAAGAAGAAGAAGAAGAAGAAGAAGAAGAAGAACAACAACAACAACAACAACAACAACAACAACAACAATCAATAACAACAAGAAAAACAAGCGCAAGTATAAGAAGAAAAAGAAAAAGAAGCAAAACAACAAGAAGAACCAGAAGAAGAACAAGGATAAGAAGAAAAAGAACAAGAAGAAGAAGGAGAACAAGAAGAAAAACAAGAAGAAGAACACGAAGAAAAACAACGAGAAGAACCAGAAGAAGAACAAGAATAAGAAGAAAAAGAACAAGAAGAAAAACAAGAAGAAGATGAACAAGAAGAAGATGACAACCCACGTAGGAACTCCCTCTGCTAAAACACGATGCACGGTAGAGTACTGTCCAGCACGGTAGAGTACTGTCCAGCAAGGTAGAGTACTGTCCAGCACTTTAGAGTACTGTCCAGCACGGTAAAGTACTGTCCAGCACGGTAGAGTACTGTCCAGCACGGTAAAGTACTGTCCAGCACGGTAGAGTACTGTCCAGCACGGTAGAGATTTCTTTGTCAAAAAACTGACGTCGGCTCGCAGTCTTAAACCGGGTCCCAGAAACTGCTGTGAGAAGTAAAGGCGGGCGGCTTGCCATCGACCAGATCACCCAACGAATACCGACAGGTCTATACAAATATGGGCCAGCAGTATATACAAAAAAAGGACGTCTCAAGTGTTCTGACATAAATGACTACACATTGCTTCACCGGTGATTCGGTCTGTATCGCGCCAGCCGCCTGCCTATTCCCCAGAATTATGTACTGTGGTTAGAGCGGCAGCGTGGTAGCATTCGTTTGCATTCCGGCCCGGCGGACAGGGGTTCGAATCTGCTTGGAGACGGAGTTTTAAAATTCAGCTACGATCCCAGATCGAATCAGCCAGAACTTGGTACTCGGGAAATGAAAGCGGCCGGCATGATATTCACAACACCACTCCCAAGTGTCGATTGATATTTTAAAATATCATCATCATCAAGTGCCCTGTTGGTTGGCGTAGGTGTTCATGGCTCTCCACAGATCTCGGTCTTTGGTGTTCTGGATCAACTCTGCTGATGATATTCCCCCATGCCACCGTCTCAAACCATCCAGCATCATTTCTCTTGGTCTGCCTCTGCCTTTCTTCCCCTCGATCTTTCCAGTTGTCACGATGTTCTCTAATGTCTCTCTTCTTATCCATGACCAAAGAAAGCTGTTTGTCTCTTTCTTGTTGTTGTATATAGTGTTCTAGTGTCGTTAGTCTCTTTTATGTAATTGTTATTAGTTACTCTGGCAGTCCAACGAAACAGTCGTCTCAAAATCCACATCTCTGTTGCTTCTAAGTTCTTCCTAATTTGATCATTTACATTCCAAGATTCACTGCCATACAGCAAAACTTGTTCTATATAGCATTTCAGCACTCTCTTTCTTACATTCAGTGATAGTGAGTTATTGCATAAGACACTCTTCATTTTCTGAAATGCGGCTTTTGTCTGCCCTATTCTGCTCTTAATCTCTGTTGTGTATCTTCCATCTGATGTTATAAATGCCCCTAGGTATTTAAAATAATCCATTTGTTAAGAATTTTCCCTTCTAACTCTATATCACATTTTGGTGTCACCATTTTCGTTGATATCACCATTGTTATTGTTTTCTTGATATTCAAAGAGAGTCCTTTCTGTGCACTCTCTGTTACTACAATGTCTAACAATTGTTGTAGGTCTGTTGCATTATCCGCTACCAATACTGTGTCATCTGCATAGCGTATAATTTAAAAATATGTCTGCCACTATATACTGAATACACTGTCAGGAGTGTACAAGGAGTCCTTAATTTCCTTTGTGTCTGATCTACCAAGCTGGATCGACTCTAGAAGTGATATTGTCCCACAACAACTTTCCCTCCCAGATCATTTAAATCCATGTAGATTGCATGGCGTAATGAATAAGAGCGCTGTTCGTAAACATCCTGTATACTGATACTGAGATAAGGGGTTCAACTCCTACACCGGACAGTAGGACTAAAATGTTGACTTCTCGTCCTTGAATTCGGGACGTAAATTGCAAGTACCTCTGAAGGAGTGGGTTCACCTGTTGGCGGGAAAGCTAATTCACATGCAAAATTTAGTCCAGTGCTACTAGAAGTAATGTGCATAATCTATGCTTGAATCCAAAGCGAGCGAGCGCAAACCAACAACAACAACCAAATATTTAAACCGACAATGACAGGCAACTGCAAATCATTATTACGATCGAAAAAAAAGCACATGCAATATAGAAGGAGGAAAATAATAAGAAGAAGAACAACAACAACAACAATCTCATACGTGTATATTGCATTCCTACCTGTTAAGTCACAACTTAATTAGAATATAATATTACACATCTAACGTTTCTATCAAACTATGCATCAGGTCCCGCACAGACACAATAAATAACAGACCTATATTTACACGGAATACAGTTCTATTAAAAGACGTTTCGATCTTTCTAGAAAGATGTTGCTAAAGAAACAATGAGAATACTCACTTTCTACCATCTAGTGTGCGATAGGCGCTGGGGGTATTTGTTTTTGTGTTTCAGAAGCCTGGACTTAAGACATTTCTTGCTAACCTGGCAATTCCTGTCACATCGCGAATCCAGGAACAACAAACCCCCTCTGTTTTTCCCCTCCACTCCTCGTCTAGACAGCTATCGGAACCAGGCCAGTCCTGAAGAGACACACAGCCAGTGATGGGCGCCTGGGCATAGAGCACGCCTTCCAACACAGTGGTGGCAGGAACTTGCGTTGCCGTACGAGTACCTAATGAGACAGCAGCCCTATTTTAAACTCACACTAACCGGTACTACAGCTCTACGGGCAGGAGGGGACGCGGTGCTGTATTAAAAAAGACGAAAAACTCATTAAAGAAAGAACTCAATTCGAAGCAAAGGCGCAAAGTGAAGTTCAGATGAAGCTACTCGTGAAAATGGTATTGATTTTCCTACATCAAATCGAACGGGATCAACTAAACTTCTATTTTTATTTCATCTAGTACCAAGTCTCTAGTCAATTTTTCCCCCTCTTTTAACCCCAGGGCGACCAATCAGTGAGCGAGTCAACTAGCAAAGCCTCGACCAGGGACCTTGGTAACGGTTCAGACAACATGTTTTCCCTCCTCTTCTTCTTTTTTAGTTACTAGAAAAGTAGGTCATCATCGTTTTAGTCCAGTCGATGCAACATTCGTGATTCATTAGCCGCAGTCTTCCCATCACTCTCTATGCAGTTTCTAACACAGTAGAACACGGAGGGAAAGTCATAAAATGTCCCCAGGGAAAACCAGAGGGGATTAAAAACGTGTGGAACATCTTTGAGTCGACACCGAAGGAGAGAGAGCCAGAGAATGACGTCAGTCTTTAAGCCAATAGTTGGTATTGATTTGTACATTCGTCTATATTTATTCGCAAATATAACAAAGGAACACGAACAAATTAGACGTGTGGTAATTACGACCCGAAGAATGCCAACCAGACCAGGTCACTGGGCTGATGAACGCAATATATGATACTGGAGATATACTTCCTGACTTATGTAAATCTATGTTTTTGCAATCTCATAGTAATTAGGGGCTTTAGAATGTGATCAACATCGAACAATTAGTATAATGAGTCACATCACGGAGATTTTGCTAAGAATCATCGTGTAAAGAGTTAGGAAGAAAATAAAACCAGAATAAAAAAGGGAAGAACAATGCGAGTTTGTAGAATGCAAGGCTGTAAGAAATGTTGTGTATTTGTTGAGACATTAATGTTCGATAGAAGTAAACAAAGCGTACACCTTTGCTTCTTTGACTAAACACAGTAAAATACGTTGACATGGTACAAATGCTTGCAGTTACACAAACTGACGGGAAAGATCTTAGGCTTGTAAAAAAAAAAGCATATTGGCAACAACAAACTGTCTTACTCAGAAGTCGGAGTGGGTTCGCTTGATGGCGAGGGACACTAGTAATAGGGGAAGCTAATCCACACGTAAACAATTAGTGCAGTACACTCAATAGTAGTAGAATGTGTACGAACCACGCTTGAGTTCAAAGCGAGAGAACGAAAAAAAAAAATTAAATTAAAAATTAAAAGAATAAAAGTCTAACAATTTTAACAATTGATAATGAAGTAGATCAATATCAACCTACCAAGAGAGGCATGCGACACAGGCAACTAATGTCTTCCGACCGATTTACACTATATAATGAAAGAATGGGCAATTTAGAAGAAAGAGGACTTACCATCAACTATATAAGATATACAGATACAGTATTGATCGCAGATAGTAAACAGGATTAAGTGGATGCAGTTTTTGTACACAGTGAGAAAATTGGGTTAGAATTAAATTTTAAGTAAACGAGATAATGGCCGAGCCCAAACTGACAGAAATGCCACAATGTAATAACCAAGTCAATGGGAAGATTCTGTAAATAGTGAATCGGTACAACTAGCTCGGAACAGTCATAACATCTGATGGGAGGTGTCTTGTATAAATTATGAATACAATTAGTGGAGCTTCGGTAAAGCTGTGGAAATGTAAACCATATAACATAACACGAAGTAACGCAGCATTACTGAACACCATTTTGAAAAAAAAAAAAAAAACATAGAACGTTGCGGCGACAAGCCTTCATCAGAAAAAAAATATATAAATAAATAAATAAAATACACACAGCACAACACATAAACTTATATCAATTAGAACAAGGATAGACATGGCAAAAGTAGCCTTTTGCAAGATGAAAAACAAAGGACGTTGCGGCAACTAGCATCCATCAGCAAAACAATACACAAAGCATAACATATAAATGTGTGTAAATTAGAGCAAGGATAAAGTTAGTTAGTTGCATATCCTTTACAGGACGTTGCAGTCGACACCAGCATTTTTCGCTGTTGTGATCTCTTGGCAAGTTTATGTTCAGTAATTTGCCATAGCTTTCTGAACGACCAGCACCCATACCATTTCGTTTAAAAAAACAAAACAACGTAACACGGTCTGCTGCCAAATCGCGCGCCGCTGTGTTTCGAACGCTGGTATGCGGGATTACGAACTGCGCCCGAACACCCTTCGCCACGGAGCCGGCAAAGCAAGGATAGTCATGGTAAAAGTTGCCCTTTGCAGGAGGTAAAACACACTCTCCAATAACCAGCAGTCAGAAAGAAAGAGTGTTGAATTGTTATACAGAACGTAGTTGCCCTTTGCAGGAGGTAAAACACACTCTCCAGTAACCAGCAGTCAGAAAGAAAGAGTTTTGAATTGTTATACAGAACATAGTTGCCCTTTGCAGGAGGTAAAACATACTCTCCAATAACCAGCAGTCAGAAAGAAAGAGTGTTGAATTGTTATATAGAACATAGTTGCCGTTTGCAGAAGGTAAAACATACTCTCCAATAACCAGCAGTCAGAAAGAAAGAGTGTTGAATTGTTATACAGAACGTAGTTGCCCTTTGCAGGAGGTCAAACATACTCTCCAATAACCAGCAGTCAGAAAGAAAGAGTGTTGAATTGTTATACAGAAAGTAGTTGCCCTTTGCAGGAGGTAAAACACACTCTCCAGTAACCAGCAGTCAGAAAGAAAGAGTTTTGAATTGTTATATAGAACGTAGTTGCCCTTTGCAGGAGGTAAAACATACTCTCCAATAACCAGCAGTCAGAAAGAAAGAGTGTTGAATTGTTATACAGAACGTAGTTGCCCTTTGCAGGAGGTAAAACATACTCTCCAATAACCAGCAGTCAGAAAGAAAGAGTGTTGAATTGTTATACAGAACGTAGTTGCCCTTTGCAGGAGGTAAAACATACTCTCCAATAACCAGCAGTCAGAAAGAAAGAGTGTTGAATTGTTATAGAGAACGTAGTTGCCCTTTGCAGGAGGTAAAACATACTCTCCAATAACCAGCAGTCAGAAAGAAAGAGTGTTGAATTGTTATGTAGTTGCCCTTTGCAGGAGGTAAAACATACTCTCCAGTAACCAGCAGTCAGAAAGAAAGAGTGTTGAATTGTTATATAGAACGTAGTTGCCCTTTGCAGGAGGTAAAACATACTCTCCAATAACCAGCAGTCAGAAAGAAAGAGTGTTGAATTGTTATACAGAACGTAGTTGCCCTTTGCAGGAGGTAAAACATACTCTCCAATAACCAGCAGTCAGAAAGAAAGAGTGTTGAATTGTTATACAGAACGTAGTTGCCCTTTGCAGGAGGTAAAACACACTCTCCAGTAACCAGCAGTCAGAAAGAAAGAGTGTTGAAATGTTATATAGAACGTAGTTGCCCTTTGCAGGAGGTAAAACATACTCTCCAATAACCAGCAGTTAGAAAGAAAGAGTGTTGAATTGTTATACAGAACGTAGTTGCCCTTTGCAGGAGGTAAAACACACACTCCAGTAATCAGCAGTGAGAAAGAAAGAGTGTTGAATTGTTACACAGAACGTGTACTGGTTTATGTGCGTGTAACATCGACAAAACCCAGACAAGCGAAGATAATGGTAATGGATATGTTTGTCTCCCAAGAAATTGTAAAGAATACCATGGAAGGACAGAACCACGAACAAGGCAACCTTTCACGGTACACATGAAAACAGTCAATGATTTAGAGAAATTAGACGTAGACAGTCGAGTCGAGGTTTCTTGGGCACGTTTTGAGGAGAAAAAGATTTGAAAACTTAGGTACAACCGTTACACTTAATTGGAAAGGAGGAAGAGGAAAGCAGAGAACGAGAGAGAGAGAGAGAGAGAGAGAGAGAGAGAGAGAGAGAGAGAGAGAGAGAGAGAGAGAGAGAGAGAGAGATAAATGCCGGGATAGCGTGGGCATGTAATAACACATGATGGCAGAAGTGAAACAGGAAAGAAAAATAGAAAAGGAATTGCCAAAAATGTTTTCAACAACATGAAATCAGTATTAACATCTAGAGAGATTAATAACGCATTAAAGTGAGCATTGTCAAATGTTATGTATATTCAACACTACTATGTTTCGCGGAAGCCTGGAAAAAGAAAAAAAAGCAATTGGAAAGTCGAATAGAGGCACTGGAGATGTGGATATAATAAGCATATATTATATTTCGTGGAAAGAAAAACAATCAAATACTGCGGTTCTAGAAGAATTGGACATGAAAAGAGAGTTGATGAAAAGAATTTAAATAATAGACACGTGAAATATTTCGGCCACGTTAAAAGACAATACTCTTATAAAAATCATACTAGATGACAAGGTCGAAGGCAAGCGAGCAAGAGGTAGACAAGTGGGAAGATAACAATAAGAGATGGGCGAACAGCAATCTAACAGAATGTACAGTCAGTGCGAAAGAAGACAGTGTTGGAGATGCTTTACAGCCAACCGTCATTGTGGAGACGGCACCTGAATGATTGATGCATGCCTACGCCAGTTGGGTGGACGCGTTGTGATGGTTGTGTGGGGCTGCAGGGGTTAGCACACTGGATATTCCACACAGAAGTTGTTGTTGTTGTTGTTGCTATTGTTGTTGTTGTTGTTGTTGTTGTTGTTGTTGTTGTTCTTAATGTTATTGTGTTTGAAATGTAAAATAGAGGATCGCTGCTGACTTTCCCTTCCCGTAGACACGCACATACACACACACACGCGCACATACATGCATACACATTCACG
>OY992894.1:94959952-95072452 GCA_963921405.1 Cepaea hortensis
AACAATTACTACATCAACAATTCAACTAGTCATCGAATCAACAAAATTATAAATCATTTTATCAACGAACCAATAAATGAACTAACCACGTAATTAATACATCAGATAGTCAATCTGTTGTGTGTTTCTGTAATTGAAATAATCTAGACGTACACAAACAAGTCACTAGTCTTCTAGATTGTTTTAATTACAAAAGTACACCACAAGCTGGCAGTCTTCTAGATTATTTCAGTTACAAAAGTACACAAGTTGTAGTCTTCTAGATTATTTCAGTTAAAGAAGTACACAAGTTTAGTTTTCTAGATTATTTCAGTTACAGAAGTACACAACAAGATGCTAGTCTTCTAGATTATTTCAGTTACATAAGTACACAAGTTGCTAGTCTTCTAGAATATTTCAGTTACAAAGTTACACAACATGTTCCCAGTCTTCTAGATTATTTCTGTTACAGAAGTACAAAACACTCTGGTAGTATTCTAGATTATTTCAGTTACAGAAGTACACATGGTGGTAGTATTCTAGATTATTTCAGTTACAGAGTTACACAACATGTTCCTAGTCTTCGAGATTATTTCTGTTACAGAAGTACAAAACACGCTGGTAGTATTCTAGATTATTTCAGCTACAGAAGTACACAAGTTGGTAGTCTCTTAGATTATTTCAGTTACAGAAGTACACAAGTTGGTAGTCTCCTAGATTATTTCAGTTACAGAAGTACACAACATGGTAGTCATCTAGATTATTTCAGTTACAGAAGTACACAAGGTGGTAGTATTCTAGATTATTTCAGCTATAGAAGAACACAATGTGGTAGTATTCTAGATTATTTCAGTTACAGAAGTACACAACACGTTGCTAGTCTTCTAGATTATTTCAGTTACGTAAGTACACAAGGTGGTGGTATTCTAGATTATTTCAGTTACAGAAGTACACAAGGTGGTAGTATTCTAGATTATTTCAGTTACAGAAGTACACAAGGTGGTAGTATTCTAGCTTATTTCAGTTACAGAAGTACACAAAGTGGTAGTCTTCCAGATTATTTCAGTTACAGAAGTACACAAGTTGGTAGTCTCCTAGATTATTTCAGTTACAGAAGTACACAACATGGTAGTCATCTAGATTATTTCAGTTACAGAAGTACACAAGGTGGTAGTATTCTAGCTTATTTCAGTTACAGAAGTACACAAGGTGGTAGTATTCTAGATTATTTCAGCTATAGAAGAACACAATGTGGTAGTATTCTAGATTATTTCAGTTACAGAAGTACACAACACGTTGCTAGTCTTCTAGATTATTTCAGTTACAGAAGTACACAAGGTGATAGTCTTCTAGATTATTTCAGTTACAGAAGTACACAACAAGTCGCTAGTGTTCTAGATTATTTCAGTTACAGAAGTACACAAGTTGCTAGGCTTCTAGATTATTTCAGTTACAGAAGTGCAGAAGATTATATTCTTCTAGATTATTTCACTTACAGAAGTACATAACAACTTTATAGCATTGTAGATTATTTCTGTATCAGAAGTACACGATAAGATGGTAGACCTCTAGATTATTTCAGTTACAGAAGTACACAACAAGTTGGTAGTCTTCTAGATTATTTCAGTTACAGAAGTACACCACAAGTTGGTAGTCTTCTACATTATTTCAATTACAGAAGTAGACAAGGTGGTAGTCTTCTAGATTATTTCAGTTACAGAAGTACACCACAAGTTGGTAGTCTTCTAGATTATTTCAGTTACAGAAGTACACAATGTGGTAGTATTCTAGATTATTTCAGTTACAGAAGTACACAACACGTTGCTAGTCTTCTAGATTATTTCAGTTACAGAAGTACACAAGGTGATAGTCTTCTAGATTATTTCAGTTACAGAAGTACACAACAAGTCGCTAGTGTTCTAGATTATTTCAGTTACAGAAGTACACAAGTTGCTAGGCTTCTAGATTATTTCAGTTACAGAAGTGCAGAAGATTATATTCTTCTAGATTATTTCACTTACAGAAGTACATAACAACTTTATAGCATTGTAGATTATTTCTGTATCAGAAGTACACGATAAGATGGTAGACCTCTAGATTATTTCAGTTACAGAAGTACACAACAAGTTGGTAGTCTTCTAGATTATTTCAGTTACAGAAGTACACCACAAGTTGGTAGTCTTCTACATTATTTCAATTACAGAAGTAGACAAGGTGGTAGTCTTCTAGATTATTTCAGTTACAGAAGTACACCACAAGTTGGTAGTCTTCTAGATTATTTCAGTTACAGAAGTACACAAGGTGGTAGTCTCCTAGATTATTTCAGTTACAGAAGTACACAAGTTGCTAGTCTTCTAGATTATTTCAGTTACAGAAGTACACAAATTTCTAGTCTTCTAGATTATTTCAGTTACAGACGTACACAACAAGATGGTAGTCTTTTAGATTATTTCAGTTACAGAAGTACACAACAAGGTGGTAGTCTTTTAAATTATTTCAGTTACAGAAGTACACAAGGTGATAGTCTTCTAGATTATTTCAGTCACAGAAGTACACAAGTTGCTAGTCTTCTAGATTATTTCAGTTACAGAAGTACACAACAAGATGGTAGTCTTTTAGATTATTTCAGTCACAGAAGTACACAACTAGGTGGTAGTCTTCTAGACTATTTCAGTTACAGAATTACACAAGTTGGTAGTCTTCTAGATTATTTAAGTTACAGAAGTACACAAGTTGCTAGCCTTCTAGATTATTTCAGTTACAGAAGTACACAACAAGATGGTAGACTTCTAGATTATTTCAGTCACAGAAGTACACAAGTTGCTAGTGTTCTAGATTACTTCAGTTACAGAAGTACACAACAAGTTGGGAGTCTTCTAGATTATTTCAGTTACAGAAGTACACAGCAAGACGCTAGTGTTTTAGATTATTTCAGTTACAGAAGTACACAACAAGTCGCTAGTGTTCTACATTGTTTCAGTTACAGAAGTACACAAGTTGCTATGCTTATAGATTATTTCAGTTACAGAAGTGCACAAGGTGATATTCTTCTAGATTATTTCACTTACAGAAGTACACAACAATTTTGTAGCATTGTAGATTATTTATGTATAAGAAGTACCCAACAAGTTGGTAGTCTCCTAGATTATTTCAGTTACAGAAGTACACAACACGTTGGAGGGCTTCTAGATTATTTCAGGTACAGAAGTACACAAGTTGCTAGTCTTCTAGTTTATTTCAGTTACAGAAGCACACAACAAGTTGGTAGTCTCCTAGATTATTTCAGTTACAGAGTTACACAACATGTTCCTAGTCTTATAGATTATTTCTGTTACAGAAGTACAAAACACGCTGGTAGTATTCTAGATTATTTCAGTTACAGAAGTACACATGGTGGTAGCATTCTAGATTATTTCAGTTACAGAAATACACAACATGTTCCAATTCTTCTAGATTATTTCTGTTACAGAAGTACAAAACACGCTGGTAGTATTCTAGATTAATTCAGTTACAGAAGTACACAAGTTGCTAGTCTCCTAGATTATTTCAGTTACAGAAGTACACAAGTTCTTAGTCTCCTTGATTATTTCATTTTATTATTATTGTATTATACATTTTATATATTTATTGAATGCTTCTGATTTCGGATTTTCACATGTATTTCGCGATACAATGGATCTCCTTGTAAGGTATGTGCAACGTGTTGATGTTTAGTACGTTTCTTCTCGCAGGAGCTTAATATATCTATGTGTTTCCAATTCATAGATTATTTCAGTTACAGAAATACACAAGTTGGTAGTCTTCTAGATTATTTCAGTTACAGAAGTACACATGTTGCTAGCCTTATAGATTATTTCAGTTACAGAAGTACACAACAAGTTGCTAGTGTTCTAGATTATTTCAGTTACAGAAGTACACAACAAGTTGGTAGTCTTCTAGATTATTTCAGTTACAGAAGTACACAAATTGGTAGTCTTCTAGATTATTTGAGTTACAGAAGTACACATCAAGTCGCTAGTGTTCTAGATTATTTCACTTACAGAAGTACACAGGTTGCTAAGCTTCTAGATTATTTCAGTTACAGAAGTGCACAAGGTGATATTCTTCTAGATTATTTCACTTACAGAAGTACACAACAACTTTGTAGCATTGTAGATTATTTCTGTATCAGAAGTACACAACAAGTTGGTAATGTTCTAGATTATTTCAGTTACAGAAGTACACAACACGTTGGAGGGCTTCTAGATTATTTCAGTTACAGAAGTACACAAGTTGCTAGTCTTCTAGATTATTTCAGTTACAGAAGTACATAACACGTTGGAGGGCTTCTAGATAATTTCAGTTACAGAAGTACACAAGTTGCTAGTCTTCTAGATTATTTCAGTTACAGAAGTATACAACAAGTTGGTAGTGTCCTAGATTATTTCAGTTACAGAAATACAAAACACGCTGGTAGTATTCTAGATTATTTCAGTTACAGAAGTACACATGGTGGTAGTATTCTAGATTATTTCAGTTACAGAGTTACACAACATGTTCCTAGTCTTCGAGATTATTTCTGTTACAGAAGTACAAAACACGCTGGTAGTATTCTAGATTATTTCAGCTACAGAAGTACACAAGTTGGTAGTCTCTTAGATTATTTCAGTTACAGAAGTACACAAGTTGGTAGTCTCCTAGATTATTTCAGTTACAGAAGTACACAACATGGTAGTCATCTAGATTATTTCAGTTACAGAAGTACACAAGGTGGTAGTATTCTAGATTATTTCAGCTATAGAAGAACACAATGTGGTAGTATTCTAGATTATTTCAGTTACAGAAGTACACAACACGTTGCTAGTCTTCTAGATTATTTCAGTTACGGAAGTACACAAGGTGGTGGTATTCTAGATTATTTCAGTTACAGAAGTACACAAGGTGGTAGTATTCTAGATTATTTCAGTTACAGAAGTACACAAGGTGGTAGTATTCTAGCTTATTTCAGTTACAGAAGTACACAAAGTGGTAGTCTTCCAGATTATTTCAGTTACAGAAGTACACAAGTTGCTAGTCTTCTAGATTTTTTCAGTTACAGAAGTACACAAGGTGGTAGTATTCTAGATTTTTTCAGTTACAGAAGTACACAAGGTGGTAGTTTTCTAGATAATTTCAGTTACAGAAGTACACAAGTTGCTAGTCTTCTAGATTATTTCAGTTACAGAAGTACACAACAAGTTGTGTAGTCTTCTAGATTATTTCAGTTATAGAAGTACACAATGTGGTAGTATTCTAGATTATTTCAGTTACAGAACTACCCAACAAGTTGGTAGCCTTGTAGATTATTTCAGTTACAGAAGTACACAATGTGGTAGTATTCTAGATTATTTCAGTTATGGAAGTACACAATGTGGTAGTATTCTAGATTATTTCAGTTACAGAAGTACACAATGTGGTAGTCTTCTAGATTATTTCAGTTACAGAAGTACACAATGTGGTAGTCTTCTAGATTATTTCAGTTATGGAAGTACACAATGTGGTAGTATTCTAGATTATTTCAGTTACAGAAGTACACAATGTGGTAGTCTTCTAGATTATTTCAGTTACAGAAGTACACAAGTTGGTAGTCTTCTAGATTATTTCATTTATAGAAGTACACAATGTGGTGGTATTCTAGATAGCTTGTAACCATCACACAGAGACAAACTGACACTTGTTTTTTGTTGTTGTTGTTGCATATCTTTTACAGGACATCGCTGTAATCATCAGCATCTTTCAGCTGTATGTTGATTTCTTGGCAAGATTACGCTCAGTAGTTTGCCATTGCTGTCTGAGCGGCCGGCTCACATACCCCGTAAGTTAGTGCACTGCATATTCTCACCGTCATCACGTTACCTACGAGAGTATACGAGATTACGGAGAAAAGTCGCTAACCTCTAAGCCACGAAGCCGGCAAACTGACACATAGAAGAAGTAAAACAACTCATTTCAATCTAACAATAGAACTTCAAATATGTTTCAGTGAAACGCAGAAAATGTGCAAAACAAAACATCAATGACAGTGAACGGCTTACACAAAGGAAACATTGACTCGGCGTGTGTTCAATAAATGCAGTTCACCTTAAACAACTGTCTTCACGAGAGGGTATGAGTTCTACATGTTACACAGAAAAACTCAGCAAAGTGGAGCCATTGGTTAATCAAAAACTCATTACGCAGCGTACAGATTTCCTTCTTCACGGATGGTCAAGCTGGAATCATTGGGTCAATAGACGTGGAAATGAAACCTAAGACTGGAAAATTGACTTCGTACAGTCCATGCCGCATGGCGTTCGTAATCATGTCTGTCCAGAGCCTTCTGTCTCGTGTACTGCCAATCTTCTTATAGTCCATGCCGTGTGGCGTTGGTGATCATGTCTGTCCACAGCCTTCTGTCTTGTGTACTGCGCCAATCTTCTTATAATCCATGCCGTGTGGCGTTGGTGATCATGTCTGTCCTCAGCCTTCTGTCTCGTGTACTGCCAATCTTCTTATAGTCCATGCCGTGTGATATTGGTGATCATGTTTGTCCACAGCCTTCTGGCTGGTACACTGATAGATGTATACTAATACGCTTTCAAACATAACTGCCTTGCATAAAACGAGCACAGGAAGACTAAACGACATGATCCTCTTGAACTAAAGCTAGTGTAATCTTTCCCCCAACGGATTCCAACCCACCGCAGCAGAACAGGCAACGAAGAAGAAACAGAAACACCGAGCAAGCTGCGTCGATCGCCACAACAGCATGGTATCAGAACTGGTGAAGCAGCAGCAACTTCTATAAATACTTTCTAATCGACTAAATTGACAATAGAATGCCTTGCTCATATAATGTATGATGTTTACCATCAACATCCAAGTTAATATTGGGCCATATTGTTTAGATCAGGGATAACCAAACTACGACCCGAGGGCCGGATCCGGCCCGCGACGTCATTTCATCCGGCATACCGATGGTACTCGAACTTGCTTGATATGACGTATGGAACACGAGACGTTGTGATACAATTTAAATGTAAATATTATGTTTAGAATAACAGGAGAAATTCACACGCGCGGAGACCCCCTGGCGGCTATGTGTTTTAACTTTACTAATGCAATGTCTTTTTCATTTTCAGATCCCATGTACTCCACCCTTCATTATGGCTACTAAGAAAAGAAAAGTGGGCGCCGAGTGTTGCGTTTTCAATTAAAAATGGGGAGTAGAGTACTTCTTTGTGAAAACAAAGGACCAGAAAACCAATTGCGTGATATTCAGCGAAAGTGTTGCAGTTTTGAAAGAGTACAATCTTCGGCGTCACTACGCAACAAAACATCTATCTACATATTCAAAGTTTTCTTGAAAGCTACGCTCTGAGAAATATGAGTCCATGAAACGTGGTTTAGAAACACAAAGAGATCTCTTCACGAGAAAGTTTTCTGAAAATGAATCTGTCACTCTACAAGTTACAAAATAGTGCAGAAGATGGCAGAACGAGGAAAACCGTTTACTGATGGCAACTTCATCAAAGAGTACATGATGGAAGCAGCAAATTACTTGTATCCTGAGAAAGCCGATTTGTTTGGAACTATCAGCCTTTCGGCAAGTTCAATTGTGCGAAGAAAAGTAGAATTTGGAAAGAACATAAGGCTGCAGATACGCAAGAAAACTAGGAACTTGTTGTGGTATTCTCTAGCGCTGGATGAGTCTACTGATCTCTCGAGTACGTCACACAACTTCTCGTGTTCATTCGTGATATCAATTTGGGCTTTCAAATAACGGAAGAGTTGGCATCCGTTTGCAGCATGCATGGAACAACAACTGGAACAGACATATTCATGGAAGTGAAAAAAAGATTTGCAAGACTATAACAGTAGTATAGTAGGAGGTTTATCCACCTCAAATGGGGATCCGGATCCCCAATTTTTCCTTATATAAGCTATATATGACGTCATCAGATCCCCCCGAAATTGGATCCCCATTTTCAAGGGGGATCCAAAGGGGACATAACTTATTTCTGGTCTTATGACATCCGTTTTTGTTGTGTGATTTAAAGATGGCGGCTATTGTTACTATTTCAGGTCTCTTTGTTGTTGTGTGATTTAAAGATGGCGGTTATTGTTAGTTGTAGTAGTGGATGGTGGGTGAAGATTAAAAGATGTTTATGCGCGGGCGGAGCGGCAGCGAGGTGGAAGTGAGGGGAGCAGGTGGGTGATCGTGTGCGTGTGTGTTCGAGGGCGGGGTGGGTGATCGTGTGTGTGTGAGGGCGGGGCGGGTTCAAGTGAATATAAAATATGTGCCGTGGATGTGTAGGTGTTTATTATTAGTCATGGATCCTAGATGGAAACATCCTTTTACGGTTTTGATTGCGGGGCCAACGGGGAGTGGAAAATCCGTCTTTGTGAAAAAGTTTCTGGCTCATCTTCCAGACATGGTCGACCCGATGCCAGAGGAAGTTATATGGTGTTACGGAGAATGGCAACCCATGTATGAGACTATGAAGGGTGTCCAGTTTAACGAAGGTCTACCGGATATGGAAAAATGGACAGGAGATAGACGTCGACTAGTGGTGATAGATGACCTAATGTCCGAGACAGATGATAGAGTGACTAAATTATTTACTAAGGGTAGTCATCATCGCAACCTCAGCGTTATGTATATAGTCCAGAACCTCTTTGGTAAGAATAAAGAACAAAGAACCATCAGTTTGAATTCGCATTACCTAGTGGTATTTAAGAACCCTCGAGACGGATCGCAGATTACCAATCTGGCTAAACAGATGTACCCAGGCCGCGTGTCATATGTCCAAGAGAGTTTTAAAGACGCCACATCGGCTCCACACGGGTATTTGCTCTTTGACCTTCGACAGGAAACACCGGATCAGCTCCGTTTAAGAAGCAGTATTTTCCCCGATCAGCGTCAAGTCGTTTACGTCCCTAAATAATATGTCCAGCCGAGTGAAACGGCACGGGGCCATGCTGCGGTTTCTGGGCAAGGCGAAACCGACTGCCGTAAAAGCCGTAATTAAAACAGCGTCGCCGGACCTCGTCCAATCAATTTGCGAGTGCTGTCACAATGTATTAAAAGGTAATGTTCCACTGACACCGGCTCAGAAGAGGCGTCTGCGGCGACACAAAAACAGTCTGAGAGTCCTTACGGGTAAGAAACTGTCTATCAAGAAACGGAAACAAATCTTGCAAAAAGGTGGATTCATAGGCGCTTTATTAGGTCCTATTCTAAACGTGTTGAAAGGTGTCGTGGGTTTGTAATGAAGAAAATGATCCTGATCGACCCCCGGCTGTTGGAAAAACCCTATGTACCACCCGACACACTAACTGATAACCTGCGTGATCTGGATCAGCAAATGCAACAAGTCCTGGAAACCGAAGATCTACCACCGCGGGAGAAAGCTCGAGTGTATCAACAAACCTTGCAGCGGTATCTGAATCGACTTGAGCAATACAGACAAAAGCCTTTAGGCACAGTGGATATCAAGGAACAAAAACCCGAAGTCAGCCTTTTACCAGCACCAGTAGTCGAGACTCCAAGTCATCCAACACCTATTCAAGAAACACCAAGTAGTCAAATAGTCGAACCCAAGATAGTCGAGACAACACCGCCTTACAGACTTAGGCGGCACAAAAAGAAGAGTAAGATAACCACACCCAAGTGGGAAAAATGGCCGCGCCAATAAGAAAATATTACTACGATCCTCAGAATCCCGGAGCCTACGGTGGAGCCGCCGCCTTAAAACGAAACACTAAACTGAATGCTAAAAAGATAGAGGCGTGGTTTCGACATCAGGATACGTATACTTTACATAAACCGATCCGTCGTCGTTTTCAGAGACGTCAGACCATAACCGGTGGTATAAATCAACAGTTTCAAGCCGACTTGATAGATATGAGACTATTACAAAGATACAACGATGGGATGTCGTATCTAGTGACGTGTCTCGATGTGTTTAGTAAATATGCTTGGGCCATCCCGATCAAGAAGAAAACGGGGAAAGAGTTAGTGGCGGCAGTGGGTAAAATTTTTGCCGATAGACAACCTATAAAATTTCAGACCGACAAAGGATCAGAATTTGTCAACCGATCCTTTTTAAAATTTCTGAAAGACCAAGGTGTGCATTTCTTTACGACCGAGAACGAAGACGTTAAAGCCGCGATAGTGGAAAGATTCAATCGAACCCTTAAAGAAAAAATGTGGCGGTATTTCACCAAGACCAATACACTACGCTACGTCGACGTGATAGATAAGCTGATCCGCAACTACAACGGTTCATATCACAGAACCATTCGCATGGCGCCCGTGAAAGTCAACTATACTAATCAAGAAGAAGTGTGGAATAATATGTACCAGAAGCAATCCGCATCAAGAAAAGTCCATTTTACAGAAGGGGACCGAGTCAGACTGGCTCAACCCAAACAACTTTTTAAAAAGGGATATATGCCCGCGTGGACAGAAGAACTTTTTACCGTCAGTCGTATAAACCAGACCAATCCGGTGACATATGTGCTAAAAGATGATTCGGGAGAGGAACTTCAAGGTTCATTCTATCGAGAAGAGATCCAAGCAGTCGGCGCTAAACAAGTGTATCGAATCGAAACAATCTTACAAGAAAGACCCAGGAGAGGTGGTGGTAAACGAGGTATGTCAGCAGACATAATTGATCGTTCCGTGACGGCTATTGAATAAATGACGAGGTCAAGTGGCTCCTTAACTGCAACGCTGTATTGTTCTCGAAGAACAACCCTTAATCGGCTATATACAAGATCTTTTAATGCCTTAGATGTCTTTGTGTTGTGTGGTCAGTATTATTACCCATGTTTAATGCTTATACAGCATGACAGATGCGTGTCATGTTAAGGTGGATTACGATAACAAAAGAAACTCGTTAGTTAGCAACCTTGTCACCTGTTGTGTGGTTAGTTATTTGCCGTTCCGTGACGGCCTTTGTATAAAGGACGAGGTCAAGGGTCCCCTAAACTGCTACGCTGTATTGTTCACGAAGTATAGCTCCTCGGTCGCCTTTGTTTTGTATGGGCAGTATAATTGATTCACGTGTTGTTTAATTTGGATTAAGCGATCGGGTGTGTGTTCTCTGGGCTATTGTGTAGCAACCTTGTCAGTTAGTTTCAATTCAGCGTGTTGTTTAAGTCGGATTAAGCGATCGGGTGCTATTGTGTAGCAACATTGTCAGTTAGTTTCAAACAATGTATGCACAGAACAGGTACTTGTGAACGACGTTTGTCTAAATTGTTAGTTGGTTGGTTGACTAGTTATGTGACCGATCTATTTCAACTGTCGTTGCGTGCGTTTATCTATAACCAACAGTATTCACGAAATTTATTTTCAATCAATGTATACAAAATAGGTAGTCGTGACTAGTCGTCACTATACCTGGTACATACTACATATCACATCAGAGTTATCTATCTGTCCTATAACAAATTTTAGCTACTGGTAAGGTCATATTGTATTATGGGAAACAGCAAAGGTTGATAAAGATATTACATTATATATTTATTGCGTAAAGGAGGTTCTGTCGGTTAATTATACCAACTTCACATAGCCTACTCTTTAGTCTGTGATGTGGGGGAGGTGATCCTTGTTTCCATACCCTACATACTGGGTTCAAAGTCAACCGCAGTCGATTTGGGAGCAGTTCACATGAACTTCTTATACGTGTACTATTACACCGGTGTTGTCATAGGGGTCTAGCATATCCCCAGTACGCTTTAATGTATACACCAACAAAAAAGCGCCCCAATTGACACAGGTGTACAGACAGGGAAGAGAACGTGAATGAGTTGGTGAAGACGTGCACTCGGTGGTAAACGGGGTGGTAGGGTGCTGCATTTACTCAGGGTCCGTAATAATACCAGACAATACCTAGATTGTGTAGTCTGTATGACTGGAATGCTATAGAAATCACCATTCTATTACCCTTAGATATTGGTGAAGTTGTCGACTCAGTGTCCACGTTTCACAACCAGACAAAAGTTCCGGTTCTATGTAACACTGCACCACTCTAAAAATGTTAAACCTATCAGCTACGCCGATCTCTACCAACAAGTTAAACCTTTCACTACTACTACTACTACTACTACTACTACTACTACTACTACTACTACTACTACTACTACTACTACTACTACTACTACTACTACTACCACTACCACTACCACTACTACTACTACTACTACTACTACTACTACTACTACTGCTACTACTACTACTACTACTACCACTACTACAACTACTAATACTACTTCTACTACTACTACTACTACTAATACAACTACTACTACTACTACTACTACTACTACTACTACTACTACTACTACTACTACTACTACTACTACTGCTCCTACTACTACTACTACTACTACTACTACTACTACTACTACTACTACTACTACTACTACTACTACTACTACTTCTACTACTACTACTACTACTAGAACTACTACTAGAACTACCACTACTACTACTACTACTACTACTGTTGCTATTACTACTAAATATTTATATGTGTATGTAGTCCTAGGTTCATCTAGTAACACCATGATATGAAACTACTATCACGGCATGAATAAAACATAAGGTAGTTTCGAATGTAGTATAGACAACTATAACCAGTTCATCATAGTGTTCCACTAAACAGTTTTCGTAGTCGGAGAGGAGTGGTGTGGGCGTGTACACTAGGCTGGGGAAAGCCGTATCTGTACGTAACAGCTGGCGGGTCATACAACGACGAGTGTTTAGCGCAGCTTGTCAGCAATATAATATTACATACGAACACAACAAACCGAAGCGCCTCGACCTTAGGAGACACATGTAACATGACATGTCCTGACAAGCAAAGCTCTCGCGTCTCAGCTCAAGCATTTACACTTTCATTAATTCTTCTGTGTGTCCACAGGGGTCTTTACATCTTTCTCCAGGAACACATCTCCGATGCCAATACATATTTTTTCAAGATGTCTGCTAATTACCACGTTTCACATCCAGATAAATGCACGGGTTCTATGTAACACTTCAACATTCAAATAAGAAAATTGTTAGCCAAACTAATAATTCGCTCGACCAAAAATAAGAAATAGCATTCTAAACATTCTAAATAAGTCGACCGAAATAAGAAAATATCTTAACCAAACTAATAAAATGATCACCAAAAAAGGAATTGTTGCAGCCAAATTTATAAAAATTAGGAAAATTTTGTTAACCAAATAGACAAAATATAGCCAAATACAGAAATATCACGGTCATATTTACAAAAATTGGGAAAATATGTTAGTCAAATGGGAAAAATAATGGTCAAATTTATAAATAGTGCGTCCAAATTTATAAAAAAATGTGAAAGATTGTTAGCCAAGCGGGAGAAAGTATTGGTCACGTGAAGAAATATCACGGCTAAAATTATAAAAGTTAGGAAAATTTGTTAGCCGAAGCGATAAAATATGGCCAGATACAGAAACATCGCGTTCAAACTTGTAAAAATAGGAAAATTTGTTAACAAAATGGATAAAATATAGCCAAATACAGAAATATCACGGCAAAATTTATAAATATTAGGAAAACATGTTAGCCAAATTGGAAAATAATGGTCAAATTTATAAATATCACGTCCAAATTTATAAAACGTACGAAAAATTGTTAGCCAAATGGGAGAAAATAGTGGTCAAGTGTAGAAATATCACGGCCAAACAGATGAAAGTTAGGAAAATGTGTTAACCAAAAGGATAAAATATGGCAAAATACAGAAACATCACGTTAAAATTTGTAAAAATTAGGAAAAATTGTTAACCAAATTGATAAAATATAGCCAAATACAGAAATACCACGACCAAACTTATAAAAATTAGGAAAATGTGTTAGCCAAATGGGAAAAGGGGATGACGGTGTCGGAGCGGGAGGAGTTAAAAGGAGCTAAAAGAGATATAAGGAAGAAGAGCATCTTTCTTTTTAACATAACCCCTATCACACCACCAGATACAATTCTCCGTTCAATGTACTCTATTTACTACATAACATTCACGGGTCTCACAAAGTCTCTATTCCATAATGTCTCAATGACCTACCTGTCATCAAGTAGATTTCCACCAATAACTAAACCCCTCGTGATCATAATTTCATTTTGTATTGCATATATCGCCAGGAGATACTGAAATCTTCAATTTTCTATACCACAATGTCTGCTACACTAACCTTTCATTGTTCTATCTCTCAACAATACAAGGGTTTTTCTCGAAATGTAATGTAACATGTCTTACGGTGTCCACACCTAGCACACGTTAGCATTTCACATCTGCAACAGCGACAAGTCTGCAACCAATCAACAGTATCTGTTATTAAGTCGACCTTTCTTAAAATCACGTCTGCCTTATTGAGCCCTTAAATACCATCAACCGCATCTCCTCACCAACTTTTAATGTTTCATACAAAATAACAATAACATTCTCTTTGATTAGCGAACAGCCGATTTTCTGCTGACTAGGCAGATTTGCCAACCTAAAGAAGATAAATCATATGTCCCCCTAACATACTAGGCGCTATTCTAGACAACGAATATGGTCATCGACCATCACCCCTAGGAAGAACTTGAAAAACCAACAGAGATTGGGTTCCTGTGACGAATGAGTTGCATTCCTTGGACAACCAGAGTAACTAACGAGGATCACCTAAAAGAGTCTAACTAAAATAGAGCATTATATAAATCAAACATAACAAACACTTTCTTACTAACTCTAACCCTAACCCTAACTATACATCATATAACCCTAATCCTAACCCTAACTATACATCAAACGCAACAAATTCTTTTTTAAGAGGCATAGATACAAACCAGTGTTAGAAATTGAAAAAGTTAAATTTGTGTGATTAAATTTTAATTAAAATTTAAAAAATAATAAATAGCAATTTTATTGCGCGTTTCACTTAATATACAGATATAAGGTAGATATAGGTATAGGTACATAGGACGTATATCGAGCTTACATCTTGTGCAATTTACACTTTCATTAATTCTTCTGTGTGTCCACAGGGGTCTTTACATCTTTCTCCAGGAACACATCTCCGATGCCAATACATATTTTTTCAAGATGTCTGCTAATTACCACGTTTCACATCCAGATAAATGCACGGGTTCTATGTAACACTTCAACATTCAAATAAGAAAATTGTTAGCCAAACTAATAATTCGCTCGACCAAAAATAAGAAATAGCATTCTAAACATTCTAAATAAGTCGACCGAAATAAGAAAATATCTTAACCAAACTAATAAAATGATCACCAAAAAAGGAATTGTTGCAGCCAAATTTATAAAAATTAGGAAAATTTTGTTAACCAAATAGACAAAATATAGCCAAATACAGAAATATCACGGTCATATTTACAAAAATTGGGAAAATATGTTAGTCAAATGGGAAAAATAATGGTCAAATTTATAAATAGTGCGTCCAAATTTATAAAAAAATGTGAAAGATTGTTAGCCAAGCGGGAGAAAGTATTGGTCACGTGAAGAAATATCACGGCTAAAATTATAAAAGTTAGGAAAATTTGTTAGCCGAAGCGATAAAATATGGCCAGATACAGAAACATCGCGTTCAAACTTGTAAAAATAGGAAAATTTGTTAACAAAATGGATAAAATATAGCCAAATACAGAAATATCACGGCAAAATTTATAAATATTAGGAAAACATGTTAGCCAAATTGGAAAATAATGGTCAAATTTATAAATATCACGTCCAAATTTATAAAACGTACGAAAAATTGTTAGCCAAATGGGAGAAAATAGTGGTCAAGTGTAGAAATATCACGGCCAAACAGATGAAAGTTAGGAAAATGTGTTAACCAAAAGGATAAAATATGGCAAAATACAGAAACATCACGTTAAAATTTGTAAAAATTAGGAAAAATTGTTAACCAAATTGATAAAATATAGCCAAATACAGAAATACCACGACCAAACTTATAAAAATTAGGAAAATGTGTTAGCCAAATGGGAAAAGGGGATGACGGTGTCGGAGCGGGAGGAGTTAAAAGGAGCTAAAAGAGATATAAGGAAAAAGAGCATCTTTCTTTTTAACATAACCCCTATCACACCACCAGATACAATTCTCCGTTCAATGTACTCTATTTACTACATAACATTCACGGGTCTCACAAAGTCTCTATTCCATAATGTCTCAATGACCTACCTGTCATCAAGTAGATTTCCACCAATAACTAAACCCCTCGTGATCATAATTTCATTTTGTATTGCATATATCGCCAGGAGATACTGAAATCTTCAATTTTCTATACCACAATGTCTGCTACACTAACCTTTCATTGTTCTATCTCTCAACAATACAAGGGTTTTTCTCGAAATGTAATGTAACATGTCTTACGGTGTCCACACCTAGCACACGTTAGCATTTCACATCTGCAACAGCGACAAGTCTGCAACCAATCAACAGTATCTGTTATTAAGTCGACCTTTCTTAAAATCACGTCTGCCTTATTGAGCCCTTAAATACCATCAACCGCATCTCCTCACCAACTTTTAATGTTTCATACAAAATAACAATAACATTCTCTTTGATTAGCGAACAGCCGATTTTCTGCTGACTAGGCAGATTTGCCAACCTAAAGAAGATAAATCATATGTCCCCCTAACATACTAGGCGCTATTCTAGACAACGAATATGGTCATCGACCATCACCCCTAGGAAGAACTTGAAAAACCAACAGAGATTGGGTTCCTGTGACGAATGAGTTGCATTCCTTGGACAACCAGAGTAACTAACGAGGATCACCTAAAAGAGTCTAACTAAAATAGAGCATTATATAAATCAAACATAACAAACACTTTCTTACTAACTCTAACCCTAACCCTAACTATACATCATATAACCCTAATCCTAACCCTAACTATACATCAAACGCAACAAATTCTTTTTTAAGAGGCATAGATACAAACCAGTGTTAGAAATTTAAAAAGTTAAATTTGTGTGATTAAATTTTAATTAAAATTTAAAAAATAATAAATAGCAATTTTATTGCGCGTTTCACTTAATATACAGATATAAGGTAGATATAGGTATAGGTACATAGGACGTATATCGAGCTTACATCTTGTGCAATAAAATTGCTATTTATTATTTTTTAAATTTTAATTAAAATTTAATCACACAAATTTAACTTTTTCAATTTCTAACACTGGTTTGTATCTATGCCTCTTAAAAAAGAATTTGTTGCGTTTGATGTATAGTTAGGGTTAGGATTAGGGTTATATGATGTATAGTTAGGGTTAGGGTTAGAGTTAGTAAGAAAGTGTTTGTTATGTTTGATTTATATAATGCTCTATTTTAGTTAGACTCTTTTAGGTGATCCTCGTTAGTTACTCTGGTTGTCCAAGGAATGCAACTCATTCGTCACAGGAACCCAATCTCTGTTGGTTTTTCAAGTTCTTCCTAGGGGTGATGGTCGATGACCATATTCGTTGTCTAGAATAGCGCCTAGTATGTTAGGGGGACATATGATTTATCTTCTTTAGGTTGGCAAATCTGCCTAGTCAGCAGAAAATCGGCTGTTCGCTAATCAAAGAGAATGTTATTGTTATTTTGTATGAAACATTAAAAGTTGGTGAGGAGATGCGGTTGATGGTATTTAAGGGCTCAATAAGGCAGACGTGATTTTAAGAAAGGTCGACTTAATAACAGATACTGTTGATTGGTTGCAGACTTGTCGCTGTTGCAGATGTGAAATGCTAACGTGTGCTAGGTGTGGACACCGTAAGACATGTTACATTACATTTCGAGAAAAACCCTTGTATTGTTGAGAGATAGAACAATGAAAGGTTAGTGTAGCAGACATTGTGGTATAGAAAATTGAAGATTTCAGTATCTCCTGGCGATATATGCAATACAAAATGAAATTATGATCACGAGGGGTTTAGTTATTGGTGGAAATCTACTTGATGACAGGTAGGTCATTGAGACATTATGGAATAGAGACTTTGTGAGACCCGTGAATGTTATGTAGTAAATAGAGTACATTGAACGGAGAATTGTATCTGGTGGTGTGATAGGGGTTATGTTAAAAAGAAAGATGCTCTTCTTCCTTATATCTCTTTTAGCTCCTTTTAACTCCTCCCGCTCCGACACCGTCATCCCCTTTTCCCATTTGGCTAACACATTTTCCTAATTTTTATAAGTTTGGTCGTGGTATTTCTGTATTTGGCTATATTTTATCAATTTGGTTAACAATTTTTCCTAATTTTTACAAATTTTAACGTGATGTTTCTGTATTTTGCCATATTTTATCCTTTTGGTTAACACATTTTCCTAACTTTCATCTGTTTGGCCGTGATATTTCTACACTTGACCACTATTTTCTCCCATTTGGCTAACAATTTTTCGTACGTTTTATAAATTTGGACGTGATATTTATAAATTTGACCATTATTTTCCAATTTGGCTAACATGTTTTCCTAATATTTATAAATTTTGCCGTGATATTTCTGTATTTGGCTATATTTTATCCATTTTGTTAATAAATTTTCCTATTTTTACAAGTTTGAACGCGATGTTTCTGTATCTGGCCATATTTTATCGCTTCGGCTAACAAATTTTCCTAACTTTTATAATTTTAGCCGTGATATTTCTTCACGTGACCAATACTTTCTCCCGCTTGGCTAACAATCTTTCACATTTTTTTATAAATTTGGACGCACTATTTATAAATTTGACCATTATTTTTCCCATTTGACTAACATATTTTCCCAATTTTTGTAAATATGACCGTGATATTTCTGTATTTGGCTATATTTTGTCTATTTGGTTAACAAAATTTTCCTAATTTTTATAAATTTGGCTGCAACAATTCCTTTTTTGGTGATCATTTTATTAGTTTGGTTAAGATATTTTCTTATTTCGGTCGACTTATTTAGAATGTTTAGAATGCTATTTCTTATTTTTGGTCGAGCGAATTATTAGTTTGGCTAACAATTTTCTTATTTGAATGTTGAAGTGTTACATAGAACCCGTGCATTTATCTGGATGTGAAACGTGGTAATTAGCAGACATCTTGAAAAAATATGTATTGGCATCGGAGATGTGTTCCTGGAGAAAGATGTAAAGACCCCTGTGGACACACAGAAGAATTAATGAAAGTGTAAATGCTTGAGCTGAGACGCGAGAGCTTTGCTTGTCAGGACATGTCATGTTACATGTGTCTCCTAAGGTCGAGGCGCTTCGGTTTGTTGTGTTCGTATGTAATATTATATTGCTGACAAGCTGCGCTAAACACTCGTCGTTGTATGACCCGCCAGCTGTTACGTACAGATACGGCTTTCCCCAGCCTAGTGTACACGCCCACACCACTCCTCTCCGACTACGAAAACTGTTTAGTGGAACACTATGATGAACTGGTTATAGTTGTCTATACTACATTCGAAACTACCTTATGTTTTATTCATGCCGTGATAGTAGTTTCATATCATGGTGTTACTAGATGAACCTAGGACTACATACACATATAAATATTTAGTAGTAATAGCAACAGTAGTAGTAGTAGTAGTAGTAGTGGTAGTTCTAGTAGTAGTTCTAGTAGTAGTAGTAGTAGTAGTAGGAGCAGTAGTAGTAGTAGTAGTAGTAGTAGTAGTAGTAGTAGTAGTAGTAGTAGTAGTTGTATTAGTAGTAGTAGTAGTAGTAGAAGTAGTATTAGTAGTTGTAGTAGTGGTAGTAGTAGTAGTAGTAGTAGCAGTAGTAGTAGTAGTAGTGGTAGTAGTAGTAGTAGTAGTGGTAGTGGTAGTGGTAGTAGTAGTAGTAGTAGTAGTAGTAGTAGTAGTAGTAGTAGTAGTAGTAGTAGTAGTAGTAGTAGTAGTAGTAGTAGTAGTAGTAGTGAAAGGTTTAACTTGTTGGTAGAGATCGGCGTAGCTGATAGGTTTAACATTTTTAGAGTGGTGCAGTGTTACATAGAACCGGAACTTTTGTCTGGTTGTGAAACGTGGACACTGAGTCGACAACTTCACCAATATCTAAGGGTAATAGAATGGTGATTTCTATAGCATTCCAGTCATACAGACTACACAATCTAGGTATTGTCTGGTATTATTACGGACCCTGAGTAAATGCAGCACCCTACCACCCCGTTTACCACCGAGTACACGTCTTCACCAACTCATTCACGTTCTCTTCCCTGTCTGTACACCTGTGTCAATTGGGGCGCTTTTTTGTTGGTGTATACATTAAAGCGTACTGGGGATATGCTAGACCCCTATGACAACACCGGTGTAATAGTACACGTATAAGAAGTTCATGTGAACTGCTCCCAAATCGACTGCGGTTGACTTTGAACCCAGTATGTAGGGTATGGAAACAAGGATCACCTCCCCCACATCACAGACTAAAGAGTAGGCTATGTGAAGTTGGTATAATTAACCGACAGAACCTCCTTTACGCAATAAATATATAATGTAATATCTTTATCAACCTTTGCTGTTTCCCATAATACAATATGACCTTACCAGTAGCTAAAATTTGTTATAGGACAGATAGATAACTCTGATGTGATATGTAGTATGTACCAGGTATAGTGACGACTAGTCACGACTACCTATTTTGTATACATTGATTGAAAATAAATTTCGTGAATACTGTTGGTTATAGATAAACGCACGCAACGACAGTTGAAATAGATCGGTCACATAACTAGTCAACCAACCAACTAACAATTTAGACAAACGTCGTTCACAAGTACCTGTTCTGTGCATACATTGTTTGAAACTAACTGACAATGTTGCTACACAATAGCACCCGATCGCTTAATCCGACTTAAACAACACGCTGAATTGAAACTAACTGACAAGGTTGCTACACAATAGCCCAGAGAACACACACCCGATCGCTTAATCCAAATTAAACAACACGTGAATCAATTATACTGCCCATACAAAACAAAGGCGACCGAGGAGCTATACTTCGTGAACAATACAGCGTAGCAGTTTAGGGGACCCTTGACCTCGTCCTTTATACAAAGGCCGTCACGGAACGGCAAATAACTAACCACACAACAGGTGACAAGGTTGCTAACTAACGAGTTTCTTTTGTTATCGTAATCCACCTTAACATGACACGCATCTGTCATGCTGTATAAGCATTAAACATGGGTAATAATACTGACCACACAACACAAAGACATCTAAGGCATTAAAAGATCTTGTATATAGCCGATTAAGGGTTGTTCTTCGAGAACAATACAGCGTTGCAGTTAAGGAGCCACTTGACCTCGTCATTTATTCAATAGCCGTCACGGAACGATCAATTATGTCTGCTGACATACCTCGTTTACCACCACCTCTCCTGGGTCTTTCTTGTAAGATTGTTTCGATTCGATACACTTGTTTAGCGCCGACTGCTTGGATCTCTTCTCGATAGAATGAACCTTGAAGTTCCTCTCCCGAATCATCTTTTAGCACATATGTCACCGGATTGGTCTGGTTTATACGACTGACGGTAAAAAGTTCTTCTGTCCACGCGGGCATATATCCCTTTTTAAAAAGTTGTTTGGGTTGAGCCAGTCTGACTCGGTCCCCTTCTGTAAAATGGACTTTTCTTGATGCGGATTGCTTCTGGTACATATTATTCCACACTTCTTCTTGATTAGTATAGTTGACTTTCACGGGCGCCATGCGAATGGTTCTGTGATATGAACCGTTGTAGTTGCGGATCAGCTTATCTATCACGTCGACGTAGCGTAGTGTATTGGTCTTGGTGAAATACCGCCACATTTTTTCTTTAAGGGTTCGATTGAATCTTTCCACTATCGCGGCTTTAACGTCTTCGTTCTCGGTCGTAAAGAAATGCACACCTTGGTCTTTCAGAAATTTTAAAAAGGATCGGTTGACAAATTCTGATCCTTTGTCGGTCTGAAATTTTATAGGTTGTCTATCGGCAAAAATTTTACCCACTGCCGCCACTAACTCTTTCCCCGTTTTCTTCTTGATCGGGATGGCCCAAGCATATTTACTAAACACATCGAGACACGTCACTAGATACGACATCCCATCGTTGTATCTTTGTAATAGTCTCATATCTATCAAGTCGGCTTGAAACTGTTGATTTATACCACCGGTTATGGTCTGACGTCTCTGAAAACGACGACGGATCGGTTTATGTAAAGTATACGTATCCTGATGTCGAAACCACGCCTCTATCTTTTTAGCATTCAGTTTAGTGTTTCGTTTTAAGGCGGCGGCTCCACCGTAGGCTCCGGGATTCTGAGGATCGTAGTAATATTTTCTTATTGGCGCGGCCATTTTTCCCACTTGGGTGTGGTTATCTTACTCTTCTTTTTGTGCCGCCTAAGTCTGTAAGGCGGTGTTGTCTCGACTATCTTGGGTTCGACTATTTGACTACTTGGTGTTTCTTGAATAGGTGTTGGATGACTTGGAGTCTCGACTACTGGTGCTGGTAAAAGGCTGACTTCGGGTTTTTGTTCCTTGATATCCACTGTGCCTAAAGGCTTTTGTCTGTATTGCTCAAGTCGATTCAGATACCGCTGCAAGGTTTGTTGATACACTCGAGCTTTCTCCCGCGGTGGTAGATCTTCGGTTTCCAGGACTTGTTGCATTTGCTGATCCAGATCACGCAGGTTATCAGTTAGTGTGTCGGGTGGTACATAGGGTTTTTCCAACAGCCGGGGGTCGATCAGGATCATTTTCTTCATTACAAACCCACGACACCTTTCAACACGTTTAGAATAGGACCTAATAAAGCGCCTATGAATCCACCTTTTTGCAAGATTTGTTTCCGTTTCTTGATAGACAGTTTCTTACCCGTAAGGACTCTCAGACTGTTTTTGTGTCGCCGCAGACGCCTCTTCTGAGCCGGTGTCAGTGGAACATTACCTTTTAATACATTGTGACAGCACTCGCAAATTGATTGGACGAGGTCCGGCGACGCTGTTTTAATTACGGCTTTTACGGCAGTCGGTTTCGCCTTGCCCAGAAACCGCAGCATGGCCCCGTGCCGTTTCACTCGGCTGGACATATTATTTAGGGACGTAAACGACTTGACGCTGATCGGGGAAAATACTGTTTCTTAAACGGAGCTGATCCGGTGTTTCCTGTCGAAGGTCAAAGAGCAAATACCCGTGTGGAGCCGATGTGGCGTCTTTAAAACTCTCTTGGACATATGACACGCGGCCTGGGTACATCTGTTTAGCCAGATTGGTAATCTGCGATCCGTCTCGAGGGTTCTTAAATACCACTAGGTAATGCGAATTCAAACTGATGGTTCTTTGTTCTTTATTCTTACCAAAGAGGTTCTGGACTATATACATAACGCTGAGGTTGCGATGATGACTACCCTTAGTAAATAATTTAGTCACTCTATCATCTGTCTCGGACATTAGGTCATCTATCACCACTAGTCGACGTCTATCTCCTGTCCATTTTTCCATATCCGGTAGACCTTCGTTAAACTGGACACCCTTCATAGTCTCATACATGGGTTGCCATTCTCCGTAACACCATATAACTTCCTCTGGCATCGGGTCGACCATGTCTGGAAGATGAGCCAGAAACTTTTTCACAAAGACGGATTTTCCACTCCCCGTTGGCCCCGCAATCAAAACCGTAAAAGGATGTTTCCATCTAGGATCCATGACTAATAATAAACACCTACACATCCACGGCACATATTTTATATTCACTTGAACCCGCCCCGCCCTCACACACACACGATCACCCACCCCGCCCTCGAACACACACGCACACGATCACCCACCTGCTCCCCTCACTTCCACCTAGCTGCCGCTCCGCCCGCGCATAAACATCTTTTAATCTTCACCCACCATCCACTACTACAACTAACAATAACCGCCATCTTTAAATCACACAACAACAAAGAGACCTGAAATAGTAACAATAGCCGCCATCTTTAAATCACACAACAAAAACGGATGTCATAAGACCAGAAATAAGTTATGTCCCCTTTGGATCCCCCTTGAAAATGGGGATCCAATTTCGGGGGGATCTGATGACGTCATATATAGCTTATATAAGGAAAAATTTGGGATCCGGATCCCATTTGAGGTGGATAAACCTCCTACTATACTACTTATAACCTTCAGTAGAATCAGCTTCGAGGTGTTACAGTTGATGGAGGAAAATATATGGATGGAGTGAGGAAAGGCCGGATGGGGAAGATCGGGATCAGTTGGAAGATTTGCAACTTCCGGGCGCTCTTTTCATACAATGCATCATTCATCAACAAGCAATATGTGGGAAAGACTTAGATATTTCTTGTGTACTGAAACCAGTCGTTTCCGCTGTGAACTTCATTCGGGGACGTGCACTCAATCACCGTCAGTTCCAGGATATTCTTGAAGAAATTGATTCTGAAATCTGTGATTTACCTTATCACACATCAGTCAGGTGGCTCAGCTGCGGTAAAGTCCTGTTTCGTTTTTACAAGCTCCGAAACGAAATAGATGTTTTCCTCACTGAAAAAGATTGAGCTAATCCACAGCTGTCACATCCTACCTGGCTGTCACAAAGTTGTCAGTTTTGGTCGACATCACATCCCACATGAATAAACTGAATTGGAAACTTCAAGGAAAGACAACCCTCGTCTGTGATCTGTACAGAATCATCAAATAATTTCGGAGAAAGCTGTCCTTGTTTGAAACACAACTGGAAGGAGAAAACTTTTCTTATTTTCACAGTTTCAAAGAGTTTTGCGCTACAATCGCCGAAAATGTCAACCTCGGTTTTCCGGAAAAAAAAATTATTCGTGACTTGAAAAAGCATTTTTTGGAGATATGTTCAGATCTTGACAGAACTGAGAGTGACATTCTTCTGTTCCAGAATCCGCTTGATTGTAACCTTGATGACGTGCCAGTTTAACTACAGCTGGACCTCATTGATTTGCAAGCAAATGACTTGTTGAAAGAGAAGCACCGAGAAGGAACACTTGTTTAATTTTACCGCTGCTTATCTGATGTTGAGTGTTCGAAACTGAAGAAATTTGTCGCTGATATGGCACCAGTGTTTGGAACAAATATGTCTGTGAGCAAACATTTTCAAAAATGAAGTACGTGAAGTCAACACATCGAACGAGATTGACTGATGAACATTTGAAAGCAATTCTCTTGATTGGATGCAGCTATTCCAAACCAAACATTGGTGATATCTTGAAAGCCAAATAACAGTTTCGCAAATCTCACTAAACGTTTTTTGCTGCTTAGTTTGTGAGATTCGGATATGTGCACACTAGGTCTGATGTAACTATCTTTTTGCTAACGTCGCCTTTTTTTGATAACTTTTTTAAAGTAAATAAATATGTTGGTTGTCTTTGTTTTTTGTGCATTGCACGCCACTCACCCATGATTAACTTAGTTTTTCGTCATTTTTACCAGAACTTTTGTTCTGGCTTGCAAGTATTGTTAAAGTTAGTTGCATATCCATTACAGGACGTTTACAGTCAACACCTGCATTTTTTACTCTCGTTGATGTCTTGGCAAGTTTACGTTCCGTATCTTGCCATTGCTTTCTGAACGACCGTCACCCATACAAGAGAGTAAAAAACCAGCGCAACGCGGTCTGCTGTCAAATCGGGCTCATCTGTGTTTCTAACGCGGGTATACGGGATTACGAACCGCGTCGGTAAGACCTTCGCCACGGAGACTGGCGTAAGTATTGTACAAAATGAGTATCCGGCCCGTGCTCGTCATTTTATCAGTTATCCGGCCCGCCGTGAAAAAAGTTTGGTGAGCCCTGGTTTAGATTATGAACACTGAGATTATGAACACTAAGATTATGAACACGTAGATTATAAACACGTAGATTATGAACACGTAGATTGTGAACACGTAGATTATGAATACGTAGATTATGAACACTAAGATTATGAACACGTAGATTATGAACACTAAGATTATGAACAAGTAGATAATGAACACGTAGATTATGAATACGTAGATTATGAACACGTAGATTAAATCAAATCAAATCAAATCAAATCAACTTTATTAGGGTCACAAATTGGGCGCGCAGGCCCGTCTTACATTCGGCCCTTCCAATCACTCGTCTTTCACTCGTCTTTATGAACACTAAGATTCTGAACACTAGGATTATGAACACGTAGATTATAAACACTAAGTTTATGAACACTAAGATTATGAACACTAAGATTATGAACACTAAGATTATGAACACTAAGATTATAAACACGTAGATTATGAACACTAAGATTATGAACACGTGAATTATGAACACTAAGATTATGAACACGTAGATTATGAACACTAAGATTATGAACACTAAGATTATGAACATGTATATTATGAACATGTATATTATGAGCACGTAGATTATGAACATGTAGATTATGAACACAAAGATTATGAACACGTAGATTATGAACACTAAGATTATGGCCACTAAGATTATGAACACGTAGATTATGAACACTAAGATTATGAACACATAGATTATGAACACTTAGATTATGAATACTAAGATTATGAACACATAGATTATGAACACTAAGATTATGAACAAGTAGATAATGAAAACGTAGATTATGAACACGTAGATTATGAACACTAAGATTATGAACACTAAGATTCTGAACACTAGGATTATGAAAACGTAGATTATAAACACTAAGTTTATGAACACAAAGATTATGAACACTAAGATTATGAACACTAAGATTATGAACACTAAGATTATAAACACGTAGATTATGAACACTAAGATTATGAACACGTGAATTATGAACACTAAGATTATGAACACGTAGATTATGAACACTAAGATTATGAATACTAAGATTATGAACATGTATATTATGAACATGTATATTATGAGCACGTAGATTATGAACATGTAGATTATGAACACAAAGATTATGAACACGTAGATTATGAACACTAAGATTATGGCCACTAAGATTATGAACACGTAGATTATGAACACTAAGATTATGAACACATAGATTATGAACACTTAGATTATGAATACTAAGATTATGAACACATAGATTATGAACACTAAGATTATGAACAAGTAGATAATGAAAACGTAGATTATGAACACGTAGATTATGAACACTAAGATTATGAACACTAAGATTCTGAACACTAGGATTATGAAAACGTAGATTATAAACACTAAGTTTATGAACACAAAGATTATGAACACTAAGATTATGAACACTAAGATTATGAACACTAAGATTATGAACACGTAGATTATGAACACTACGATTATGAACACTAAGATTATGAACACTAACATTATGAACACGTAGATTATGAACAAGTAGATTATGAACACTAAGATTATGAACACGTATATTATGAACACATAGATTATGAACACGTAGATTATGAACACTAAGATTATAAACACGTAGATTATGAACACTAAGATTAGGGCCACTAAGATTATGAACACATAGATTATGAACACTAAGATTATGAACACGTAGGTTATGAACACTAAGATTATGAATACTAAGATTATGAACACGCAGATTATGAACACTAAGATTATGAACACGTAGATTATGAACACGTAGATTATGAACACTAAGATTATGAACACGTAGATTATGACCACTAAGATTATGAAAACTAAGATTATGAATAAGTAGATAATGAACACGTAGATTATGAATACGTAGATTATGAACACGTAGATTATGAACACTAAGATTATGAACACGTAGATTATAAACACTAAGATTATGAACACGTAGATTATGAACACTAAGATTATGAACACTAAGATTATGAACACTAAGATTATGAACACTAAGGTTATGATCACGTAGATTTTGAAAACTAAGATTATGAACACGTAGACTATGAACACTAAGATTATGAACACTAAGATTCTGAACACTAGGATTATGAAAACGTAGATTATAAACACTAAGTTTATGAACACAAAGATTATGAACACTAAGATTATGAACACTAAGATTATGAACATGTAGATTATGAACACGTAGATTATGAACACGAAGATTATGAAGACCAAGATTATGAACACTAAGATTATGAACACGTAGATTATGAACACTAAGATTATGAACACGCAGATTATGAACACTAAGATTATGAACACTAAGATTATGAACACATAGATTATGAACAAATAGATTATGAACACGTAGATTATGAACACGGAGATTATTAAGACCAAGATTATGAACATGTAGATTATGAACACTAAGATTATGAACACTAAGATTATGAACACTAAGATTATGAACACTAAGATTATGAACACTAAGATTATGAACACTAAGATTATGAACACTAAGATTATGAACACTAAGATTATGAACACTAAGATTATGAACACTAAGATTATGAACACTAAGATTATGAACACGTAGATTATGAACACTAAGATTATGAACACTAAGATTATGAACACGTATATTATGAACACGTATATTATGAGCATGTAGATTATGAACATGTAGATTATGAACACTAAGATTATGAACACGTAGATTATGAACACTAAGATTATGGCCACTAAGATTATGAACACGTAGATTATGAACACTAAGATTATGAACACATAGATTATGAACACTAAGATTATGAACAAGTAGATAATGAACACGTAGATTATGAATATGTAGATTATGAACACGTAGATTATGATCACTAAGATTATGAACACTAAGATTCTGAACACTAGGATTATGAACACATAGATTATGAACACTAAGATTATGAACAAGTAGATAATGAACACGTAGATTATGAATATGTAGATTATGAACACGTAGATTATGATCACTAAGATTATGAACACTAAGATTCTGAACACTAGGATTATGAAAACGTAGATTATAAACACTAAGTGTATGAACAGAAAGATTATGAACACTAAGATTATGAACACTAAGATTATGAACATTAAGATTATGAACACTAAGATTATGAACACGTAGAATATGAACACTAAGATTATGAACACTAAGGTTATGATCAGGTAGATTTTGAAATCTAAGATTATGAACACGTAGACTATGAACACTAAGATTATGAACATGTAGATTATGAACACTAAGATTATGAACACTAAGATTATGAACACGTAGATTATGAACACGTAGATTATGAACACTAAGATTATGAACACAGATTATGAACACGTAGATTATGAACACTAAAATTATGAACACTAAGATTATGAACACATAGGTTATGAACACGTAGATTATGAACACTAAGATTATGAACACGTAGATTATGAACACTAAGATTATGAACACGTAGCTTATGAACACTATTATTATGAACACTAAGATTATGAACACCAAGATTATGAACACGTAGATTATGAACACTAAGATTATGAACACTAAGATTATGAACATGTAGATTATGAACACTAAGATTATGAACACTAAGATTATGAACACCAAGATTATGAACACGTAGATTATGAACACTAACATTATGAACACGTAGGTTATGAACACTAAGATTATGAACACGTAGATTATGAACACTAAGATTATGAACACGTATATTATGAACACGTAGATTATGAACACTAAAATTATGAACACGTAGATTATGAACACAAAGATTATGAACACGCAGATTATGAACACTAAAATTATGAACACGTAGATTATGAACACTAAGATTATGAACACTAAAATTATGAACACGTAGATTATGCACACTAAGATTATGAACACGTAGATTATGAACACGTAGATTATGAACACGTAGATTACGAACAATTAGATTTGGAATCAGGCACGGGGGACTGCACGGCAGAGTGGTTTAGCAGCCTGCCTCGAGTTCAGATTGTTTTGGGCTCGATTTCGGACTCCGTCGTTCGGTTGACGAGTATAGTCTTCTCGGAGATTTCTGAGGGTCGTTGCGGGAGCTACGGAGTTCGTGCTTTGTGCGACGCTATCGACAGGCGGCCCTGAGGAAAGAGATCGAGCCATATGGGATACGTTAGTCAGTTAGCTGCGGTTCCAACCTCACGGCAAAGTGTCGTGCCATTATGCTCCGTTCCTGTGCCAGTGAATATCCCCATATGAAATGTAGCCAACAGACTGCACAATAATACTATGCATAATGCCGCTGCAAGAATGCCAACACAAAAGCCCGCCACGAAAAATACACTTCATCGTCGCCGGAAGCGGCAGTCACTAGAAAACCAGCAGCCACACATTACTGCATGAGGCAACCCAATTAGTTCAGCGAACGACCGGCTCCAATTTTTCTGAACATGCAGTTCACGCTTCAAACAACCGCGGACAGATGTAAAAGCACTCCACACGAAATTCACAGCTCACAATATCGCTCCACACATTCAACTCAGTAGCAGGGCGACAGAACCTTGTGGAATAACACACGATGCAATGAAGTCGATCCTTTCGCTTTTAAGCCTCTTTAAATCCCGTAAGATTACGAACAGGGCACACGAGATTGAAGTATCAGCTGTTTCACATATACTAGATAAGTTCATCAGATGTTCGTGTCTGTGACAACAGCTCCATGACGGCCAATATTCTCATTCGGTAATGCCCAAAAACACCAGTAGTGAGCAAACATAAATATGGCATTTCTGTCAAAACTGTCACCTAATTCCTATGGTACCTTGCGATGTAGGACACAGGGGTCTTGCGCCTAAGGAATTAAGACTGCTGGGCTAGTGAAGTCGCCGCGAACTGCCCAGGTTAGGGGTTAGAAATAAATCCAACACCTTACCAAGGATTCGAACCAGGGTCTCCCGAAGGAGAACCCCGGCGTCTTATGGCATTACACAACTTTATTCTACCAAAAACCTAACATGAGAGTCCTTCTTTGTTTGGATTCTCTCGCATTGAACTCAAGCGTAGTCCATACAAGTGCTCAACTGCTGGTGCACTGGGCTGGTTTTTGTATGCAGATTAGCTTTCCCTATTACCAGTGTCCCTGGCCATCAGACGAACCCACTCCAACTTCTGAAGTACTTGTAATTTACGTCCCCAAGTTAAGGACGGGAAGTCAAAATTTTAGTCCAACTGACTGGTGTTGGGGTTGCATTCGGTACCTCGGCATCAGCGCACCGGAAGTTTAAGAGCGAGCGCTCTTATCCATTCGGCCATGCTAACCTCCGCGGGAGTGTCGTGAAGCTAAAATTACTTATAATCATCATGTGCCATGCCGATAAGCGTGGGCGGCCATGTTTCTCCATTTCACGCGATCACCAGATTCGTGGATCAGATCTGTGTTCTTGTCTCAACCATGCCTCGTGGTCAAGCCATCCAGGTATTTACTTCTCTGCATTCCCCTTGTTCTTGTCCCCTTAATCTTGTTAGTTGTCACCAAATTCTCCATTTTATTTCTTCTCATAACCTGCCCAAAAACTCTTGACTGTTTGTATCTAATTTCTCTAATCAGTTTGCGGCTTTTATTTGCCTCTTGTAGGACTTTCTTATTGGTTTTCAGTCTGTCCATGGTATTCTTTGCATTTTCCACAGATGCCACATTTCCACAGCCATCAGATGTTTTTTCAGTTTGTCTGCTCATTATCCACGCTTCACATCCATACAAAAGTACAGGCTTTATGTAGCACTTCAACACTCTTTTTCTCGTTGCAATTGGAATCTTTTTATTGGTCAGTACGCTTTCCATCTTGCAAAAGGCTATCTTTGTCATAGAGAATCTAGTTCTAATCTCTTAAAAACACCTCCCATCAGATGTTATGACTGTTCCGAGATAGTTGTACATATTCACTTGTGTAAGAATGTTCCTATTTACTTGTATATTACGTTGTGATATTTCTGTCTTCCTGGTGACGACCATAATCTGTCTTCTTACAATTTACCATTAATTTCATGTGTTTCTTCTAGGACTTACTTATTTAAAATGTACTACCACTGTTATACTAGACTATATTCGACGTAGCCACAAGGTTATGAGCGTTGCAACTTTTAAACTTCCGGTCCGCTGATGACGATGTAGCGCGATCGTTTCCTATACGCGTCAGTCTGGACTTCAACGTTTGAATTCTTGTTCAGAAACAAAAAGCATTGGCAAACTACTGAACGTAAACTTGTCAACAAACCAACCTAGGGTTGGGGGTTGAAGGCAACCTTCTGCAAGGCCATGCCATGGTTTGGTCAAGTTGTAAGAAACATGAACATGAACTCCTCAGTGCCAACCAGAAAGATGTTGTTGTAGATGAGGACGGAGCCCGTTTGGGAACGACCCGAGTGCTGTGAGATCGGTTCTTGACTCAACTCAACTCAGAAAGAATACAATGTTGTCAAAAATGTTGACTGCTTCTTTCCGATGTTTGTGATAAGTTGTCTTTGTGTATTTATATTGCACATTTACGATGTGTAATGTATTTGTTCCATTCTTCTTAACACAACTTTACCCTTGCTTTGATGGCTTGTTTTTGCTTGTTGACTAAATGGCCAGGATTTACAGCCACATGTTTTAACTGGTTCCATGCAACATGTAAGCATTCGTTTTATAACCTCCAATCACAGCGATTTATTGCGTAAGCTATCTCCATTTGATAAGATACAGTTTTTATTTGTCCTATTATGTTCTATATCTATGCGACACAACGCCAGTCTAGTGTTAATCATGTATATATATATACTTGTATTTCTGTATCTCCGCCGCTTCAGTACCACTGACTAAACGTGTACACTTGGGCATGATATGGTTGTTTGATTTTACTGTAACATCTGTGTAATTCTTATTGTTAAAAGTTGGGCATTGTTTCCACTTTCTAAAACCTCTGTGTCTACTATTGTCTGTTGAATGTTGTATTTACCATTATCTGTTGTACCTTGCACGTGGTTAAGTCAGTCAGTGCTTCACACAATGTTGTAAGACAGCCAAAAATGGTTGCTGAGTTTATAAAGGTTTCATTATATGCATTTCCATCTGGCTTGTCTATGAGTGCTGTTTATACATTGTACGAGAGGAAGTCAGTCAGCAAGTGTTTGTCGCAACAAGTGGTACACAAGAGGATTGAACAATTCTATCGAGAATGTTCATAAGTTGTTGATGAAGACTGACCACTGAACAAGTATAGAGGGAAAGATAATTGACCAGGAAAAGATGTAAAGAACTGTGACCTGGCATCCGGTGAAGCTGGTGGGTGTGTAGGGTGTGTGCGGAGAGAAGAGAGAAAACTAGACAGCATGCAGAATCACTAATGCGGAGCGTCGAGAGAAAACCAGACAGATGCCCGCAAATCACGAGGACACTGCCGATCGACAGGACACACACCTGGAACACCTGATAATTGTACAAGTAGACCCGACTTTCTCTGGCAACCACAGACTAACGGATCAGAAGGAGATCTAACAGAGCTCGGAGAAGGGGCATCAGAGATGAATAATGTGAGGACGGTAAGGAGCCAACTGCAGGACACAGTTATATGGTAGGACGCTTGGCGAGAGGTGGTTGGGGACCTCTGCGCTGTAAGGAGATACAGGGAAGAAGGAAAAGAGGTAGGAGGAGAAGGTGGAGAAGAAGAAGAAGAAGAAGAAGAAGAAGAAGAAGAAGAAGAAGAAGAAGAAGAAGAAGAAGAAGAAGAAGAAGAAGAAGAAGAAGAAGAAGAAGAAGAAGAAGAAGAAGAAGAAGAAGGATGAGGAGGAGGAGGGGGTAGTGATGGGGAAGAAGAAGAAGAAGAAGAAGAAGAAGAAGAAGAAGAAGAAGAAGAAGAAGAAGAAGAAGAAGAAGAAGAAGAAGAAGAAGAAGAAGAAGAAGAAGAAGAAGAAGAAGAAGGAGGAGGAGGAGGAGGAGGAGGAGGAGGAGAAGAAGAAGAAGAAGAAGAAGAAGAAGAAGAAGAAGAAGAAGAAGAAGAAGAAGAAGAAGAAGAAGAAGAAGAAGAAGAAGAAGAAGAAGAAGAAGAAGAAGAAGAAGAAGAAGCACATAGATTTCCGCTGGTGATGTCAGACATGAACGCCCAGATATCACACAGTCAGCAGATTTCTTAAGTCAAGGTAACATGAACGAGAGAAGGAAAACAAGAGATGAAATAAAAATGACACCGTACAGAGGTGACTAACCAATTTGGTTTGAGAGATGACTAATAGACGTGATGACGATAAAGGAGAAGAAAAGAAGTATGCCGATGATTCATCATTTCTCGGTCACACGACCCAGTGGTTCTAAAACTAATGAAGACAGTGATTAGCAAATACATTTGTATAATCTGCAGTTATAGATTAACACATATCGTGTTTCCCTGAATATAAGACCGGTTCTTATATTAATTTTAGCTTTAAAAAATGCACTAGGGCTTATCTTCGGGGGATGTCTTATATGTTGTTGTTTTGTTGTTGTTGTTGGGATGTTGTTTTGTTTTTTCAGATACAAAACTCTACATTTATTCATGTACACAATTCTACATTTATTCAAATACAGTCATGTCATCTTCTTCTGGAACATCGTCATAGCTCCCCAAATTCCGAATTCCGACCTGAATTTCTTGCGACTCCATTTCCTGTAGAACCATCGGTCCCAGTTTCTCATATCTGGCAATTAAGTGTTCCTTAAATGAGCATTTCTTGTCCATGTCGCCTGCTCGTAGTGCATTGGTAACTTTATTTAACAGAGTGACGTATTGAATTGTGAACCACATCCGTTCATTATCAAGTGCGCACCAGTGGCGTCTGTACTCCGACTAGCAATTCGGCAACAAGTCTCTTCTAGCTGACGAAAATTTTTTTTCCGCATATCCTTTACAGGACATTGCAGTCAATACCAGCATTTTTCAGCTGCTGTTGATATCTTAGCAAATTTTACGTTCAGTAGTTTGCCACTGCTTTCTGAAGGACCGGCTCACATACCGCCGTAAGTAACCAACGCGACGCGATCCGCGTGTCGTGAACAAGGTTCCTACCGGATATTTGCTGTTATCCGAGAGGGCTAGACGTCTCATACACTACCCAGTGGCAAAGTCATCTACATCTAGCTCTGAAGGTTGTGGGATTCTGGACTACGTCATTGGGTTCACAACTCCGTCATTGGGTTCACAACTCTGTCATTGAGTTCACGACTCCGTCATTGGGTTCACGCCTCCGTCATTGGGTTCACAACTCCGTCATTGAGTTCACAACTCTGCCATTGAGTTCACAACTCTGCCACTGAGTTCACGACTCTGTCATTGGGTTCACGGCTACTTCAGTTTGCCATTGTTTCTGAATGACCGGCACCCAATCCATTTAGTAAAAAACCAACGCAACGCGGTCTGCTGCCAAATCGCGCGCAGCTGTGTTTCGAAGGCGGGTATGCGGGATCACGAACCGCGTCCGTAATATCGTCGCCACGGAGCGGCAAGAAAATATGGGAAATGTATACTATATAGGAAAATATTTTAAATGTATATAATACATAGGAAAATATCGGAAATGTATATAATATATAGGAAAATATAAGAAATGTATATACTATACAGGAAAATATAGGAAATGTATATAATGTAATGAAAATATAAGAAATTTATATAATATGCAGGAAAATATAGGAAATGTATATTAATGTATAGGAAAATATAGGAAATGTACATAATTTACAAGAAAATATATGAAATGTATATAATATGTATCTCCCCCGATGGTGTTTCCACCTTGTCGTGGTGGGGGAGCTTGAGTTTCTCAATGACCCTGAGAGCTATCCCGGCGGTAGCGTAGCTACCAGCAGGGCCTCCCAAGCCGGACAGGTCAAAGGGTAGAGAACAGACAAAGAGAAACACCCTGGTCCTCCAGGTTGGGGGTTGAAGCGTGGGGTTAACATCCCCACCTTTGTAAAAACCTTTCTTTGTTACGAAACAAATACATGAGCCTCGATATCGGACTGACTTATCTGGACAACGACCTTGGAACGTTAAAGGACTTTTGAGATTTGGAACATGGAATGTACGGACACTATATCGAGCTGGAGCGGCCGAAGAACTAACCCAGGAGCTGGGTGAATATTAAATGGATATAACAGCAATTCAAGAAATAAGGTGGCCAGGAGAGGGTACTTTAGAGCAAAATGGAATGATTATAATATATGGAGGAAACACCCAAAATAAACATGAATTAGGAACAGGATTTGTCATCAAAAAAGAGTTATGGGGGAACGTTTTAAACTTTAAAGCTTTTAATGACAGGATTAGTAAATTACGAATAAAAGGTAAATGGAAAAATATAACGATGATTAATGTACATGCACCTACTGAAGAGAAAGAAGATGATATTAAAGAAGACTTTTATAATGATCTGGAAGATGTCATAGAAGAAACCCCCAAACAGGACATCCTGATTGTGCTGGGAGACTTCAATGCAAAAATAGGTAGAGAGCAAACTAATAAAAAAGTGGCTGGTAGGGAAAGCCTACATACAACTTCAAATGATAATGGATGGAGAGTCTTCAACCTGGCAGAAGCCAAAGGACTGCAGATTAGCAGTACCAGACTACAAAGAAAGGATATACACAAACAAACTTGGAAATCATGTGACAAGAGAACCTATAATCAAATAGATCACATTTTAATTAACAACAGAAATGCATCAAACATACAGCAAGTCAGAAGTTATAGAGGAGCTGAGTGCCACAGTGACCACTTCCTCGTTGGAGCAAAATTTAAAATAAAACTTAAGAGAGCTTTCTATACTAAATTACAAAGATTACACCCAACATATAACAGAGAAAAACTACAAGACATTACAGTCAAAGAGAAATTTACAGATGAAATAAAATGTAAACTTGAAACTCTGCAAAACCCTTCGGAGGAAAGCGTTGACCAAACTTGGTTGAACATCAAGAATACAATTCAATCTACCACAGAAGAATGTCTCGGTGTGTTAACCACGCATAGAAAGAACAGATGGTTCAATCAAAAATGTGAAGAAGCAGTCATTAGGAAGAAGAATGCCAGACATGTATGGTTAAATGACATCAATAACATCCAAAAGGAAGAGCATTATAGAAATGAATGTAAAGAGGCTACAAAAATAGTCAGACAGCAGAAGCGAGAATATATGAGTAATATAATCAAAGATATGGAAACTAATCACCAGAAAAATGAATCCAGAAAATTTTTTTAAAGAACTGAAGTCAATGAAACGAGGGCACCAACAAAACACATATGGTTTAAAAGACAAAAATGGGAATATGATAAATACCAATGAGGAAATGTGCAACACATGGAAAGAATATTTTATTGAATTACTAAATTGTGAAGCTCCAAGTAACATTTTCTCACAGGAAGAGGTTCTAACATGCGAACCACAAATTGAAGAACCTACATTTGAAGAAATCCTATATGTAATCACACGACTTAAAAACAATAAGGCAACTGGGACTGATGGAATTGCTGCTGAATTTATAAAGGCAGGTGGCCATGCATTACATCTAAAGCTATACGAACTAATAATACAAATCTGGAGGACAGAAGAATTACCCCATGACTGGAAAGAGTCATTATTGATACCTATCTTTAAGAAAGGAGACAAGTTCCAATGTGGAAATTATAGAGGAATATCACTACTGTCCACAAGCTATAAGATACTATCCGCAGTATTACTAAATAGACTAAAACCATATTCAGAAGACATATTAGGTGACTACCAGGCGGGTTTTAGACAAAACAGATCAACAATAGATCAGATATTTATCTTACGACAAATAGCCGAGAAACATTGGGAATATAAAAGAGATCTCCATAACATTTTTGTGGATTTTAAAAAGGCTTATGATAGTGTCCATAGGAATAGTCTATGGAATGCTATGCAGGAATTTGGAATACCAAGGAAGTTAATCAACATGACCAGACTATGCATGGAAGATACTTATAATATAGTAACATATAAAGGCAGGAAATCAGACCCCTTCCAAATAACATCTGGCTTGAAACAGGGTGATGCACTATCGCCGCTACTCTTCAATCTGGCTCTAGAGAAAGTTGTAAGGAAGGTAAAGGAGGAATGTGATATTGGAGGAACATCCAAGCTGCTTGGTTATGCAGATGATATAGATATTATAGGGCAAAGTGAACAAAAGACATTGGAAATATTGACTCACTTAAAGGAAAAAGCCCAACAGATGGGGCTGGTTATCAACCAAGATAAGACAGAATATATGGTAATTTCAAGAGACGGAATGGCTAGAAATTCTGGCCACATACAAATAGATAATATGACCATTAAAAGAACGGAAACATACAAATACCTGGGTACGATCTTCAACTGCTCCAACATCATAAGGGAAGAAATACAAACTAGAATCAACTCTGGAAATAAGATATACTATGCACTACAACATCTACTAAAATCAAAGGCGCTATCTCGTAACACCAAAATCACAATATACAAAACACTGATCAGACCAGTTGTGCTGTATGGCTCTGAAACCTGGAGTACAACGAAAGGAGACGAAGCCTTGTTACAAACCTTTGAGAACAAAATTTTAAGACGCATCTTTGGACCCATTAGGGATACACAAAGTGGAGAGTGGAAAAGAAGAAGTAACAAAGACATTTATGATCTGTTTAAGTCCCCGCTAATCACTGGTATCATGAAGGCTAATAGACTACAATGGCTGGGGCATATAGAAAGAATGGAAGATAATAGGGAAACAAAACTCGCTTACACTCAGGAAATAAATGACCGTAGACCCCGAGGTAGACCAAGAAGGCGGTGGAGAGATAATACATGTACAGACCTACAAGCACTTGGAATCAACGACTGGCAAGAGAAGGTCCACCAGAGAGACGAATGGAGACGGATTGTATTTGCAGCAAAGAACCTCAATGGCTCGGAACGCTGAAGAAGAAGATATAATATATAGGAAAATATAGGAAATGTATGCAATTTACAGGAAAATATAGGAAATGTATATAATATACAGTAAAATATACGAAATGTATACAATATATAGGAAAATTTAGGAAATGTATAAAATATACAGGAAAATATAGGAAATGTATATGATACAGTGACCACGGATTGATTACAGGCATGTTAAGGGTAAGGTTAAAGAAAGTCAAGTACACAACAGGAAACACTAAATATTATCTGTGTACATTGAAAAATGACAAGGTAATATGAGACAATCCTAAAACAGAAGTAAAGAACAGATGTGATATAATGTCTAATCTAGAGATCTTATTTCGAGATGTGGGTGATCAATGGGAAATGTGGAAAAATTTAGTCAGTTTGGCTGCAGAAACAACTATTCCAAAATTAAAGAAAGTGGGTCGTAAAAAATGGATGAATGAAGACATTTTACAACTAATGGAAACAAGAAAACTCAACAAAAATAATCCTGCCAAATATGAAGAAATTCTTAGAAAAGTCAGAACGAACGAACGAACGAACGAACGAACGAACAAAGGAACTTTAATTTCAAAGGGTCACAAACTGGACATGCATTTGGCCCTTCTAATCACTCATCTTTCGTTCATCATTGTGCTCGTAGGAAAAACAAACATTATCAAATGAATTTTGTAAACATAAGCAAAGCATATTACCAAGTTATGAGACAGACAAGCAGGCATACACACATTCATCAACACATGCATACAATCCTGCATACATACTTACATAATTTACCCAAACTCTCACAGGTATGCACCCACTCGATAACACAAATACACACTCCCTCGCATAATATATAGGGACATATAAGCAATGTATATAATATACAGGATTATATAGAAAATGTATATAATATATAGGAAACGTATATCATATACAGGGACATATAGGAAATGTATATCATTTACAGGGACATATAGGAAATGTATATAGTATATAGGAACATATAAATATGAATAAAATAGGGTGGAACTGCGGTAAAGCTGTTAAGATGTAGACAATATAAAATGACACAAAGTAGTGCAGCTTTACATAACAGATTTACGACACATACAGGACATTGCGGCGATTAGCCTTCATCAGCAAACACATTCACAAAACACAACATATAGTCACGGAGATCTCCTGTGACTACATTAAGACGTGACGACAGGACGAGAAGAATAAAAAGATGAAAAAAATTAAAGCAATGAAGAGAAAATGAGAATTGGGAAAAATGTTCATAGTTACTTCACAATTCCGATCTGTGTGAAATGTATATAATATAAAGGGGCATATAGGAAATGTATATAATATATAGGAACATATAAGAAATGTATATAGTATATAGGAACACATAGGTAATGTATATAATATATAGGAACATATAGGAAATGTATATAGTATATAGGAACATCAAGGAAATGTATATCATATACAGGGACATATAGGAAATGTATATAGTATATAGGAACATATAGGAAATGTATATAATATACAGGGATATAGAGGAAATGTACATAGTATATAGGAACAAACAGGAAATGTATATAATATATAGGAACATATAGGAAATGTATATAGTATATAGGAACATATAGATAATGTATATAATATACAGGGACATATAAGAAATGCATATAGTATATAGGAACATATTAGGAAATGGTGACACCAAAATGTGACATAGAAATAGAAGGCAAAATCCTCAATTGTAATGCTCATTGAACGGACATCTTATATATAAAAAAGGATCTCCGTCTGTCCGTCTGTCCGTATGTCTGTCCTTTATGCGCTCGCGAACGGCCCATCCGATTGAGATGAAATTTTCTACACGCCTTCCTTTCATTCCAGTGCAGCCCACTGTCATAGTTTTTTTTTCTTCTTCCTCCTCCTCCCTCCTCCCCCTCCCAAAATACGTACGTCCAGGAAATGGTCTTCTACATAGACAGTTCTCTCTGAGGTCCGCGATAACATATTAACCTGTTGGGATGGCAATCAATCATCCTACTACCTCCTCCCTCCTCATCATTCCTCCTCCTCCTCCTCCCCCTCCTTCTCCTCCCTCCTCCTTCTACCCCTTCCTCCCTCCTCCTTCTCCCTCCACCTCCTCCCTCCTCCTCTCTCCTCCTCCCTCTCCCTCCTCCCTTCTCATCCTCCCCACCTACGTTCTCCTCCTCCCTCCTCCTCCCCCTCCCTCCTCCCCCTCCTCCTCCTCCTTCACCCTCCTCCCTCCTCCTCCTCCTCCTTCATCATCCTCCCTCCTCCTCCTCCCTCCTCCTCCTCCTCCCTCCTCCTCCCTCCTCATCCCTCTTCCTCCTCCCTCCTCCTTCTCCCCTTTCCCCCCTCTTTCTCTTAATCCCTCCTCCTCCCTTCTCCTCCCTCCTATTCATCCCTACTCCTCCTCCTCCCTCCTCCTCCCTCCTCTCTCTTCCTCCTCCCTCCTCTATCTTCCTCCTCCCTCCTCTCTCTTCCTCCTCCCTCCTCCTCCTCCTTCCCCCTGCTCCCTCCTCCTCCTCCCTTCTCCTCCTCCCCCTCCTACCCCTCCCTCCTCCCCCTCATCCGTCTTCCTCCCTCCTCCTTCTTCCTCCCTCCTCCTCCCCCTCCTCCTCCCTCTCTTCCTCATCCCTCCTCCTCCATTCTCCTCCTCCCTCCGCCTCCTCTCTCTACCTCCTCCCTCCTCCTCCCTTCACATTCCTCCTCCTCCCTCTTCCTCCTCATCCCTCCTCCTCTATCCTCCTCCCTCCTCCTCCTCCTCCCTCTACCTCCTCCCTCCTCATTCCTCCTCCTCCCTCTTCCTCCTCCTCCCTCTCATCCTCTTCCCTCCTTCTCCTCCCTCCTCCTTCTCCCTCTTCCTCCTCCCTCTTCCTCCCTCCGCCTCCTCCCTCCTCCCACTCTCTACTCCTCCCTCCTCCTTCTCCTCCCTCCTCCTCCTCCCTCTTCCTGCTCCCTCCGCCTCCTCCCTCCGCCTACTCTCTCCTCCTCCTCCCTCCTCCTCCCTCTCCCTCCTCCTCCTCCTGCGATCTCCTCCTCCCTCCTTCTCCCTCTTCCTCCTCCCTCCTCCTCCCCCTCCTCCTCCACCCTACTCCTCCCTCCTCTTCCTAATCCCTCCTCCTCCCTCCTCCTCCCTCCTCCTCCCTCCTCTTCCCTCCTCCACCTCCCTCTTCCTCCTCCCTCCTCCATTTACCCAAGACAGACAGACATACAGATAGTCGGGAACGGGATCTTATATGACTACTTATATGATTTAAATGAGATGCTCTCCACCATGGGCTGGGCCGGGTCAGACAGACAGACAGACAGACAGACAGATAGATAGACAGACAGACAGACAGACAGTCGGGAACGGGAGCTTATATGACTACTTATATGAATTAAATGAGATGCTCCCCACCAGAGTCTGGGCGAAGCCGGGCCGTGTCAGCTGACACGGCCCGGCTTCGCCCAGACTCTGGTGGGGAGCATCTCATTTAATTCATATAAGTAGTCATATAAGCTCCCGTTCCCGACTGTCTGTCTGTCTGTCTGTCTATCTATCTGTCTGTCTGTCTGTCTGTCTGACCCGGCCCAGCCCATGGTGGAGAGCATCTCATTTAAATCATATAAGTAGTCATATAAGATCCCGTTCCCGACTATCTGTATGTCTGTCTGTCTTGGGTAAATGGAGGAGGGAGGAGGAAGAGGGAGGTGGAGGAGGGAAGAGGAGGGAGAAGGAGGGAGGAGGAGGGAGGAGGAGGGATTAGGAAGAGGAGGGAGGAGTAGGGTGGAGGAGGAGGGGGAGGAGGAGGGAGGAGGAAGAGGGAGAAGGAGGGAGGAGGAGATCGCAGGAGGAGGAGGAGGAGGAGGAGGGAGAGGGAGGAGGAGGGAGGAGGAGGAGAGAGTAGGCGGAGGGAGGAGGCGGAGGGAGCAGGAAGAGGGAGGAGGAGGAGGGAGGAGAAGGAGGAGGGAGGAGTAGAGAGTGGGAGGAGGGAGGAGGCGGAGGGAGGAAGAGGGAGGAGGAAGAGGGAGAAGGAGGAGGGAGGAGAAGGAGGGAAGAGGATGAGAGGGAGGAGGAGGAAGAGGGAGGAGGAGGAATGAGGAGGGAGGAGGTAGAGGGAGGAGGAGGAGGAGGGAGGAGGATAGAGGAGGAGGGATGAGGAGGAAGAGGGAGGAGGAGGAATGTGAAGGGAGGAGGAGGGAGGAGGTAGAGAGAGGAGGCGGAGGGAGGAGGAGAATGGAGGAGGAGGGATGAGGAAGAGAGGGAGGAGGAGGGGGAGGAGGAGGGAGGAAGAAGGAGGAGGGAGGAAGACGGATGAGGGGGAGGAGGGAGGGGTAGGAGGGGGAGGAGGAGAAGGGAGGAGGAGGAGGGAGCAGGGGGAAGGAGGAGGAGGAGGGAGGAGGAAGAGAGAGGAGGGAGGAGGAAGAGAGAGGAGGGAGGAGGAAGAGAGAGGAGGGAGGAGGAGGGAGGAGGAGGAGTAGGGATGAATAGGAGGGAGGAGAAGGGAGGAGGAGGGATTAAGAGAAAGAGGGGGGAAAGGGGAGAAGGAGGAGGGAGGAGGAAGAGGGATGAGGAGGGAGGAGGAGGGAGGAGGGAGGAGGAGGAGGGAGGAGGAGGAGGGAGGATGATGAAGGAGGAGGAGGAGGAGGGAGGAGGGTGAAGGAGGAGGAGGAGGGGGAGGAGGGAGGGGGAGGAGGAGGGAGGAGGAGAACGTAGGTGGGGAGGATGAGAAGGGAGGAGGGAGAGGGAGGAGGAGAGAGGAGGAGGGAGGAGGTGGAGGGAGAAGGAGGAGGGAGGAAGGGGTAGAAGGAGGAGGGAGGAGAAGGAGGGGGAGGAGGAGGAGGAGGAATGATGAGGAGGGAGGAGGTAGTAGGATGATTGATTGCCATCCCAACAGGTTAATATGTTATCGCGGACCTCAGAGAGAACTGTCTATGTAGAAGACCATTTCCTGGACGTACGTATTTTGGGAGGGGGAGGAGGGAGGAGGAGGAAGAAGAAAAAAAAACTATGACAGTGGGCTGCACTGGAATGAAAGGAAGGCGTGTAGAAAATTTCATCTCAATCGGATGGGCCGTTCGCGAGCGCATAAAGGACAGACATACGGACAGACGGACAGACGGAGATCCTTTTTTATATATAAGATAGGAACATATTAGGAAATGGTGACACCAAAATGTGACATAGAAATAGAAGGCAAAATCCTTAACCAAGCGGATAATTTTAGATACCTAGGGGCATTTGTGCCGGCTTCCTGGCCTAGAGGTTAGCTACTTTTTCCCGTAGTCTCGTATACTCTCGTAAGTAACGTGACGACGGTGAGAATCGCGTCGGTAACTTACGGGGAATGTGAGCCGGCCGCTCAGAAAGCAATGGCAAACTACTGAGCGTAATCTTGCCAAGAAATCAACAATCAGCTGAAAGATGCTGATGTTGACAGCAATGTCCTGTAAAGGATATGCAGACATTTTTTTAGGGGCATTTGTAACATCAGATGGAAGATGTACAACAGAGATTAAGAGTAGAACAGGGCAAGCAAAAGTCGCATTTCAGAAAATGAAGAGTATCTTATGCAATAAGTCGCTATCACTGAATGTAAGAAATAGAGTGCTTAAAAGTCGACAGGGTCGACTTCACTGCACCGGGATTTTATCCCATATGGCTCAGTCTCTTCAGAAAGCGTCGCACAAAAGCAGGAACCCCGTAGCTCCAGTGACGACCCTCAAGGGAAAAGGGGGGGGGGGTCTCCGGAAAAAAATGCACTTGTGAACCGAAGGTTCCGGCCCAGAATCGAACCCACAACCTTCGGAGCACGAGGCATGCGGCTTGACCACGTCGCCACGGAGACTCCCGAGTAAGTTTGTTATTGTGAGTGAGTATATGTGTATGCGAGGGAGTGTGTATTTGTGTGTTATTAAGTGGGTGCGTAACTGAGAGAGTGTGTAAATTGTGTAAGTATGCATGCAAGTGTGTATGTATGTGTTTATGAGTGCGTGTGATTGTGTGTGATTGTGTGTGTTTGTGTATGTGTCTGCCTGCCTGCCTGTCTCATAACATGGTGCTATGTATTGTTTATGTTCACAACATTTATTTGACAATGTTTACTTTGTGAATCTCACATGCACAATAGATAATTGATGGCCGAAAGATGAGTGATTGGAAGAGCCGAATGTAAGACGGCCTGCTCCCCCAGTTTGTGACCCTCTGAAAATAAGTTCGTTCGTTCGTTTTGAACGAGAAGTCAATTTATCATTCGAACTTAATGAAGTTTAAGGGACTGAACCTTTTACCCTACCATGAGCGCACCGGAAGTTTCAGAGCGAGCGCTCGTATCGTTTCAGCTACGCGGAATCTAATGTACAGGAAACGAACATGAATTATGGATTACCAGCAAGTGATGTGTTGGCACGTGCAGCGAAGCTGGCGACAGATGCGTGAGTTAATTACCTCATTGATGTATGAAGAGTCTACAGATCCTTGCTGTAGGTCTTTGATCTTTGGCGGGTAAGTTGATAAGTTAATTGACCAATTACTGATGAAGGTTTTTGTACCGAAATACATCCAATGATTGTGTGTATTTGTGTGTGTTCATTTTTAATAAGTTCGTTTAAATTGATGATTTTCATTCGAAGGTGGAAAAACGAAATTGCACGTGTTAGATAAAAACAGTTGTAATAAATCTATGTAACTCGTGGATATTATGATGATAAGAACAAGAATAGGAGGAGGCGATGTAGAGGACGTGAAGCAAGTAGAAGGAGGAGGGAAAAGGAGGAGGAAAAGGGAGGCGGAAAAATAGGAGGAAAAAATAGGAGGAAGAAGGAGGAGGTGGAGGACGAGACGAACGAGACGAGGAAAAAGGCGGCGGGGTGGGGGAGGACGAGGAGAAGAAGAAGAAGAAGAAGAAGAAGAAGAAGAAGAAGAAGAAGAAGAAGAAGAAGAAGAAGAAGAAGAAGAAGAAGAAGAAGAAGAAGAAGAAGAAGAAGAAGAAGAAGAAGAAGAACGAACGAACGAACGAACGAACGAACAGACTTTATTTTCAAAGGGTAACAAATTCGGCCCTTCCAATCACTCATCTTTCTTTCATCAACAGTGCATAGGAAAAAAACATTGTCACATGAATTTTGTAAACATAAACAATGCATATTACTATGTTATGAGACACATCCACCACCCACCCACACATCCCCCATTCACTCCCACTCCCCCACCCAACCACACACACATACAATACATTCCCCCATCCATCCACCACATCCTTACACCTACACATCTCCCCACCCACACACACCTCTCACCCACCACACATCCCATCCACCCACACCCCAAGCACATATACATTCAATAACCCACACATCCCCCACCTACACACATCTCCCCACCCACTCACATCTCCCCACCCACTCACATATCCTCTACCCGTCCCATTTCCCACCAACAATCACTCACCCAATATCCTCCTCCACCCACACACCTCCAACCACCCAACCAAACACACATTCCTCAGCCACACACACATCTCCCCGTCAACTCACATATTCCGCACCTACCCACACACAAATTCCGCACTCACCCACATAATCTCCCATCTCCCCCAGCCCACTCACAGATCCCGAACACACACCTACAAACATCCCCCACCATCTCCTAACCTGCACACACTCACCCACCCACATATCCTCTACCCACCCACACATCCTCTACCCACCCATCCCCCAACCAAACATCCCTTAACCACACACACTTACTCATATACAATCACCCACCCACACATCCTCTACCCAACCACACATCATCCACCCAACCACACATCCTCCATCCACCCATTCCCCCAGCCACACATCCCTTAACCACACACCCCTACCCATATACACACACATCCCCACCCACGCACAATCTCCCCACCCATACAAACATCCCTAACACACATCCCCACCCACCAACACATTCCCCATTCACAAACACACACCTCCCATCCACGCACACACAACCCATACATTCATCCCCTCACACATCCCTAGACACACGTACTTATCTCTCAACCACTAACACCCACACATCCCTTACCCACTACTCACACATACATCCTCCATCCAGCCACACACACCCCCATCCAGCCAGACATATCCCCCACCCACACACACATCTCCAAATCCATCACCCACACTCATCACGCACCCCTCCCCCAACCCACACACATCCCCCACACACATTCACCCACACATCTCTCACTCACACACACTCCCCACCCATCCACCCAAACATCCCACACCCATACACATCCCTCACCCACACACACATCCCCAAACCCACAACCACCCCCACCTGCACACATCTCCCACCCACCACATATCCCCACACCCACATCTCCCCACCCACACATATACCCCCACCCATCCCATAACCCACCATCAATCATCCACCAACATATCCTCCTCCACCCACTCACCCACAACCACCTAGACAAACACACATCCCCACCCACAAACACATCACCTCATACACCCATACATCTCGCACGCACCCACACACAAATCCCCCACCCACCCACACACAAATCCCCCACCCACCCACACAAACCCACCCCGCCCGCCCACACATCCTGAGCCCACCCACACACATCACGAATCCACCCACACACACATCCCCCGATCCCCCACCTACTATTATGATCAAACTCCCACACTTTACACACACATACAGTGATGATTATCGTGAGCATTGTCGCAAAATTGTAAAGAAAATGGAGAAAAATTGTACATATACATTTTGTAGCGTAAAAATTAGTGATGCAATTCAACTCTCTTTTTTTTTCTCTCCCTCTCTCTCTCTCTCTTGCGCTCTCTCTCTCTCTCTCTCTCTCTCTCTCTCTCTCTCTCTCTCTCTCTCTCGCTCTCTCTCTCTCTCTCTCTCTCTCTCTCTCTCTCTCACACACTAACTCTCTCACTCACATCACAGTAATGTTATATTATACATGATAAAAATCAAGTGGCATACAAAATGATAAGATGAGAATTAAAAAAATAAAATAAAATATGGGATGGCATGTTACAGGACAATCAGGTGGCATTAAACGATACCTCGTAATATGAAAGATGAGAATACATAAAAAATATGGAATAGCATGTTACATGACATGCGTGGGCTCAACTCTCTCTCTCTCTCTCTCTCTCTCTCTCTCTCTCTCTCTCTTTCTCTTTACATACACACACTCTCACACTCATTCTCTCTCTCTCTCTCTCTCTCTCTCTCTCTCTCTCTCTCTCTCTCTCTCTCTCTCTCTCACTTACACTCACTAACTCTCTCACTTGCTTACAGTATTTTACATGAATTCATTTTATGCATGTTAAAATCTAGTGCATCAAAATGATAATATGAAAAAAATGAGAATTCACAAAACATATGGATCAGCATGTTAGATGACATGCGTGCGCTCAACTCTCTCTCTCTCTCTCTCTCTCTCTCTCTCTCTCTCTCTCTTCTCTCTCTCACACATGTACATACACTCACCCACACACATCATACCCACGCAATACACACACCTGCACACATCCATATACTTACTCACACGTACTCACATAACACCCGAATATACATTCCCTCGCATACACTGCATGCATGCACACTTACACATACAAAGATATACAATACATACACGAGCACACACACACAGACTCATCCATACACACATACACACACGCACATGCATATAAACGCATATAAACCCATGAACGCACACCTTAACACACGTACAGACATACACACAGAGTCACACACATATACACACATGTACACACATATACACCCATACACACATCCAGACATGCACACACATACATCACACATTTTCATGCACTCTCTCATTCACCCACGCTCTCTCTTTTACACACTCACTCGCTCTCACACTCACTCATTCGCGCACATACACGCATACCCACAAATTCTCTCTCACTCACTCACGCTCCCTTACTCACTCATTTACTCGATGACTCTCTAACTCACACTCACTCACTAACTTTCACACTCAATCACACAGACAGGCAGACACACAACACACCCACTCTCTCAGATTCACTCATACTCTAACTAAATCTCTCACACATATGTTCACACACTCACTCACTTTTACACTCACTCAGGCACACGCGCATGCACACTCTCACTCTCACTCATACTAATTCTTCCACTCACACTCTTTCTCACTCACTCTCTCACCCACTGTCTCGTTCACACACATACAGTGAAGAATGATAGTGGGAAAATGATACTAGTAGGTGACTTATGGAGGCATATAGTCGGTATGAAGTAAGTATTGAAAGAGTTTTCGGTTGAATGTGTAGGAACTCATTGGTGTTTTCAGTTCTGGTGGAAGGCTATTCCACAAGTGAGCACCAGAATATGCGAAACAAGTTTTGTATAAGTCCAATCTAGGCTTAGGAAGCTGTAATAAATTTAAGCGCTTACTGTTCATTGCATTAGATTGAATTAACGGTAGAAGATACTCTGGGGTATTTTCAGATATAATTTTATTCACTAATTTGGCTTTGTTAAAAAGGAAGCGCTTTTGAAGTGGTAGAAGTCTTAGATGGCTGTATAATTTATTACTTTCAACGTGCTTTTTCTAGAAACTAGACGTATAGCGCGGTTTTGAAGCGAACACAATCGTTTCATATTAGATTTAGGGCAGCCATCCCAGACTGTGGAACAATAATCCAGAGGTGATTGGATATAGGATGCATAGAATATTTTACGTGTGCTTTCATCCAAAAAGTGTTGAATTTTAGCAAGTTGGTAAACTTTTTGTGCTATTCTCTTGGTAAGAGCGTGAACATGAGGGCTCCAGTTTCAATGTCTGTCAATTAAAAGACCTAAAGTTTTATGTTCATTTACATTAATTATAGGTAACGTGTCCACGTGGAGCTCGAGCGGTGTCCCAGTTATGGCTAGGGTCTGTAGTTTTTGTCTGGTCGTTATTAGCATGGATTTGGTTTTGTCGATGTTAATTAACATGCGATTTTCATTGCTCCATCAACTAAGGTTGTCAAGATCGTTTTGTAAAGAGCTCTCTAAGTCACAAAGGCTCTCTTGACATGTGTAAATAGTGCAGTCGTCCGCAAATAGATCACACGAAGTATTGAGGTATAAAGGAAGATCGTTAATATACACTGCAAAAAGCAGCGGACCTAGTATTGAGCCCTGAGGCACCCCAAAATTAAGTTGTGTGGGTCTTGATAGATAGTTATTGAAGGACACTACTTGTTGTCTGTCTGATAAAAATGACGTAATTAGGTTCACCATATTGGTGCTAGTCTTCATGTGTTTTAATTTTCTAATTAAAATATCATGATCTACCATATCAAAGGCCTTTTTAAAGTCTACAAATACTGCTCCACAAATGTTGCCATTGTTGATACAAAGATGCCAGTTATCGGTCATTTTTTTAAGGGCACTATGGCAAGAATATTTAGGTCGAAACCCAGATTGACTGTCAATTATTAGATCGTTGTTAATTAAATGATGTAGTGTTATTTTATGCATGTGTTTTTCTAATGGCTTTGATAGCGACGATAGTAAGGAAATAGGTCTATAATTACCCAAGACACTAATATCAGTTGAGCCATTTTTAAGTAGAGGATACACTTTAGCAACTTTAAAGGCAGATGGAAAGTAGTTTTTTGATAGGCACTGGTTATATATGAACGTTAAGGACTCACTAATAATAGGTGCAACACACCGAAGAATTCTATTACTGAAACCATCTAGGCCTTCTGAATTTGTTGCTTTGAGATTCGAGAGATATTTATATACTTCTGCAACAGACATCAAGGGAATCTCAGGGGGAATATTTCTAGAGCACTTCCCTTCACAGAATGATGACAGTGAACTTAAATTACATACTGAGTCTAGTATTGAGGACTTTAGATTCTCTATTTCTGATTGAAAGAAGTAATTGAAATCATCGCATGTTATAGAGTTTGGTATTGCTGACTCTGAAGCGTGTTTCTTGTTGGTTAGCGAGTTAATAGCCTTCCATATATTTGTATTATTTGATTTATCTACAATCAAATTTTTGAAATGATCTTTCTTTATCCTACGAATTTCATATTTAACTTTATTTCTTAGTCTGCGGTAATTGATAAAATCTTTATTTTTGTGTGCTGTATCTCGTTCTCTCATGATTTCGAGAACTTCGCTAGTGACCCACGGGGACTTATGTTGATTCTTGACTCGAACTTCTTTGACTGGCACACGTTTATCAAATACATTGTAGACTGTCTTTGTCCAGTAAGCTAGTGCATCATCCGGATCAGGAAGATGGTAAACATGTTCAAGGGCTGCATTTTTTAAGTCGTCTAAAAATAAATTTTGGTTGAGAGCTTTAAAGTTTCTAAATTTGATGCTTAAATGTTTATTTTTAGGAGTTTTGAACCCAATTTTCGACCATGTACAACATATTGGGCAATGGTCACTAACTGCACTAAAAGGAACAGAACATTCGGTAATATTAACTGGACAAGTAACATATATATGATCAATTATAGTTGAGGAGGTGTCTGTAACTCTTGTGGGACGATTTATTAGTTGTTTGAAATTGTAAGATAGAATGATATCTTCCCATGTCTGGTTGGATTTAGTAATATCTATGTTAAAGTCACCTAATATCATGACTTCTCTACCTGCTGTAAACACCCTATCCATCATTGTAGTGAAACAGTCATACCAACTATACCCAGCACAGGGATTTCGATATAGGTACCCAATGAGAAACGGTTGCTGGCTGACTGGCTTCACCTCTAACCAAACACATTATATCTCTTCTATCTCGAGATCACTTCTACGGGAACAGTTGAGAGAATTTGAAATGTATACAGCAATACCTGTCTCTAATTTTTGATTTGCGTCTCTTCGAATTACTTTAAACATCTTAAGAGAGATTTCAGAGTCGGTTATTTTGTCGTTGAGACGACTTTCTGTGATTCCAAACACATGGAACTGTTTGCACAGTATTACTGAAAGCTCAGGTAATTTATTGAGCAAATGATAGATGTTGAGATGGCCTATATGTAGACCATCTTTGTTGAGCCACTGATCGTGATTGGCGAACATTACACAATGAAAAGATGATGTCGCTTGTGGTAGAAAAATTTCAGAGGTTTTGAAACTTTATTTAGTGGTAGTTACGACTATTAGAGGGGATAGGAAAATGTCTGTGATGGAGTGACATCATTAAAGCTTGGTGCAGGGCTGCAGGATTGTATTGCATTAGCTGTTGAAGTTGACAATTCCACTGATAAGAGTGTGGATTACCGTCCAACGAGGGACCACTGCTATGAGAGCTACTGGAAGTGCCTACATTGGAAGCAGGCATCGGGGGCACCGCAACATTGTTTATCGGTGACCCATTTGACATGCTAGGTGGAGACTGTTTTATGGGCAAGGGAGGATACAATGCACCATAGTTAGCAACATTGGGATTGGAGCCTGGGTCGCTATTTACAGCCTTGTATTCCTGGGGAATAGGCAAGGGTGGTGTGGGCAGAGGTTGAGTGTTTTCTGAACACTGAGAGATGGCTACAGCCGGAGGTGAAGATCGGTTTACTCCTGTAACTGAAACTGGTTCTAATTGTTGTGTACGTTCAGGATATTTTATGTTCTTCGCTACTATGCTAGTTCCTAGTCTTGAACAATGTAGTTGATCCTTATATAGTTTTTTCTTGGGAGCCCCTGACGGCGATGTGAAATACGGGGTATTATTAATGAAAGCATTGTTAGTTTCTTGACAAAATTTATGTAGAGTCAGATTGCCAGCATCGGCAGTGCGGCGCTGGAATCCATAACATGGCGGGATGATTGATGAAAAGAAAATAGATGCTTTAGGAAATTTCTTGCGCAACAACACCTCCAATGTAGCGAGTTGTGAGGTGCTTATGATGTGATTGTTCATAATATTGTTGACACCTATATGGACTGTTGTTCTTCTAATTCTATCATTCACCTTGAATTTCCGCAGTGTAGAGGTCAGTCTGTCAATGTCAGCTCCTGGTAGCGGGTAGATCGAGGTAGTTTCGCTGTCAGAAGATGACATGCGGTCACTATAGATTCCCTTGAGCAGAGAGTCTCCAATGACGACATGAGTTGCACTGTCATCCATTGTTATTTCACGCTGTTAACGCGCCCGTTTGATTTCTTGCCACTGATCGCTGTCATCTTTCATGCGTTCTTGTTTATTATAGTCGTTGCTTGTTTGGGCTGGTTGTTGATGCTCAGTAGTGGTAGTGGCTGAGCTCTTTAACTTCTCGTCTGCTGCTGGAGAGTCTACACTTGAGGCCTGGGACCTATTGCTGACACGCACATCAATGGGGTAGATGGATGGTGCGCGTTCTACAGGTTTAGTAGTGTTGCAGCCTGTGGAAACTGTCTGTATGTCATTTTGCGGCGAATATCCACTGGTCATACACACCTCTGCAGCACTATGAATACTTCCTGTTTGTGCACTTTTGTCAAATGACTGTGCACTCTTTAGTTTTAAGGCATGGATTGTTGTTTTAAAGGTGTCCTTCTCTTCTTTAAGGAGGCGGATTTCTTTTTGAAGGCGAGCGTTTTCTTCTTTAAACACGGCAATGATATTAGTTGTGTTGTTGGAAATAAAGTCTTTTAGCCTGTCCTCCAAAGCCTGGATGCGTTCACGACAGGCGTTGTGGTTGTGTGGTTCGGCTGAAGAAAGAGTGACTAAAGATGATGTGTTAGTCTCATCAGATTGGGCTACTGAACTGTGATGTTCGTCCAGCTTGAGTTTGGGATCAGTGTCTGCAGATTCACTAGACCCACGTGTGAAATTGGCGTTGAAGAAATCCGACGTTTGGGTGGCGTGCTCGTCAAACTTTTCCCCGTCTTGTCTTTGTTTGTATTTTCATGGCGCTTGGATAAAGTAGAGTTCCGTAAGTTGGACGCCATATTAGTAATGTATGAGGCTCCAACAGGCCGGGAGTACACACAAGTTCGCCGCCTTTCGGTAACGCGTGCTTGGCGACTAACCACGCGCTAGTCCCACGTGGTTAAATCACACGTTGACGTTAATCGATAATTGGTAGTTTTCAAAACTGAACGTTCTTACCTTACATTTCACAGAGAAATCAGCATTTCACTAAATAATAGTCACATAAACTTAATATATTAATTGGTATTAGATCCAGTTTTAGAAAAACACTCAACCAAACAATCAACCAACCAATCAAACAATCAACTAACCAATCAACAATCAACTAACCAATCAACCAATCAACGAACCGATAACCAAACCATCAACGAACCAATCAACAATCAACTAACCAATCATCAATAAACTAACCAATCAACCAATCAACGAACCAATAACCAAACAATCAACCAATCAACGATCAACTAACCAATCAACCAATCAACGAACCAATAACCAAAAATCAACTAACCAATCAACAATCAACTAATCAATCAACAATCAACTAACCAATCAGCCAATCACCGAACCAATAACCAAACAATCAACCAATCAACAATCAACTAACCAATCAACCAATCAACGAACCAATAACCAAACAATCAACCAATCAACAATAATTTAACCAATCAACAATCAACTAACCCATCAACAATCAACTAACCAATCAACAATCAACTAAACAATCAACCAATCAATGACCCAATAACCAAACAATCTACCAATCAACAATCAACTAACCAATCAACCAACCAATCAACAATCAACTAACCGATCAGTAATCAACTTACCAATCAACAATCAACCAATCAATCAACAATCAGCTAACCAATCAACCAATCAATAACCAAACAATCAAGCAATCAACAATCAACTAACCAATCAACCAATCAACGAACCAATAACCAAACAACCAACCAACCAATCAACCAACCAACCAACAAATCAATCAACCAACCAGTCAACCAACAAACCAACCAATCACCTAAGCAACCAACCAACCAATCAACTAAGCAACCAATCAACCAACCAAACCATGACCTAACCAATCAATTAATCAATCAACCAACCAACCAACAAACAAACAAACCAACCAATCAACCAACCATAGAACCAACCAAACAACCAATCAACCAACCAATCCACCAACCAACCAACCAATCCACCAACCAACCAACCATACCAATCAACCAACCAATCAACCAATCAGCCAACCAATCAACTAACCAATCAATCAACCAATCAATCAATCAATCATTCAACTAACCAACCAGTCAACCAACCAACAAATCAACTAACCAACCAATAAACAAATAAACAAACCAACCAATCAACTAATCAACTGACCAAGCAATAAACTAATCAACCAACAAACAAATCAATTAATCAATCAACCAATCAATCAACTAACCAACCAACCAATCAACTAACCAACCAATCAACCAACCAACCAATCAATCAAGTAACCAACCAGTCAACCAACCAACAAATCAACTAACCAACCAATTATGTAATCAACTAACCAACCATTAAACTAATCAACAAACCAACCAATCAACTAATCAACTAACCAACCAGTCAACCAACCAAGAAATCAACTAACCAACCAATTATGTAATCAACTAACCAACCATTAAACTAATCAACAAACCAACCAATCAACTAATCAACTAACCAACCAATCAACTTAGCAACCAACAAACTAATCAATTAATCAATCAATCAACTAATTAATCAACTAACCAACCAATCAACCAATCAACTAACCAACCAACCTATCAACCAATCAATCAATGAATCAACCAACCAACCGGTCAACCAATCACAACACCAACTAATCATCTAACCAGCCAATCAATTAATCAACCAAACCGCCATCAACCAATCAATAAACCAAACAACCAGTCAACTAGCCATCCAATAGATCAATCAACCAAGCAAACAGTCAACTAACCAACCAATCAACTAATCAATCAATCAACCAGCCAATCAACCAATCAATCAATCAATCAACCAACCATCCAGCCAGCCAACCACTCGACCAACCAACCACCTCACCAACCAACCATTGCTTCATGAGGGGAAATCAATTTGTTAGTCCAACTGGTCCATGTAGGGAATGAACCCTCAGCCCCACGTTCAGCGCAGAAGCAATTTAAAAGCGAGCGCTCTTAACATTTCAGCTACGTCAACATACCAGACACACAAATTGTACAATTGGGTGTGTCTAGCCATTTTGGTATCTCTATTACATCTATTGTCCAGCCATTCTTCTTATAAGATATTAATGACAGACATCACAATTAAAAGAATTTATGTCAAGACATGTTCGCTATCTCCAGACGATACGAAATCTGACGAAAGAGTGGAAGAAAGATGGTTAGATAATCTTCGGGTGATAAAGCAGCTGCTAATGAAATGTTCAAACGAGGAACAGCCAAAGAAAGACATGGCGAATTAAGTGCACGGCGGTTGCCAGATAAGCCCGCGCTGCTTTGAAGCTAGAAATAAAAGTCCAAATTATTTTAACCGCAGCCAAAAACAATTTACACAAGCTTCATTAATGTCTGCGTTAATGTTTCTCGAATTATTATTCCGGCTGTGGGGAAAACAGTACAATCATTTAAATTAAATCTGTTTATCGGGAATTTTCTAACAAGAAAAAGTCATAAAGATAGACATTGTGAAAAAAGGAGCATAGCGGTAAATACAGCACAAGGGAATAAAAACTAAGGATTTATGGTGGCAAAAATAAAAGCACTGACATAAAGAAAAACGGCAGTGTTGTTTGATGTAACCACTTGTGGTGGTTGTAGTCTGCCGGTGGGGGTGTTTTTGTGGCTGTGGGTGATCAGAGAGACTGCTTGTTGCACAGGGAATTCATTATTCGGGAATTTGGGAACGATAAAAGAAAGTGGGTCGACAAACACATGGGACGCCGGGCGGGGTGGGAGTCTAGACGTATTATCATATACTAGGGGGCTTCAAATAAAAACCTTAAAAGTGTGATAGAAATTATAATAACCATGCCATTGTCTTGTAACCTGTCAATATTGTTGTTAAGGATGTCAAGAGTGTTAAGCACGTGACACCACGGTGCAGATGAATACGGTGACATCATAAGGACAGTTTAAAGATATGCACAAAAGAGGAGCAGCGTTCTGTTATCCTTTTTTTTTAAAAAATCAGTGAAGAGGTGAAACCTAGAGAAATTCATTGCAAATGCATGTCCAGTTTTTGATTGGCAATGCATGCTTGTCAGTCCAGCAAGTGTATGAATGGAGTAAGAAATTCAAAACTGTTTGATCTGAGAAAAAGGTACAGCAGAAGGTGCATGAGTAGTTACATACGAGACCAAGATAATTGTCTTTCTACAGGAATCCAAGCACTTTATCGGCACTGGAGGACTTGCATTGAACGCAGTGGTGACTACATCCAAAAATGATACATTTGTTCTTTATTTATTCAGAATATCTTCACACACACTCATTAGCATGTCTCTTGCAGAACCTCGCTCCCATAACAACCATCCGGAAAACTTTTGGGTCATAAGCAAGATGCCCCGTGTCCGATACACCCATCTGAAGATCATCCGCCACATCCTGCACCCATCTTCTCTTTGACCTTCCTCTTCCTCTCTTTGCAGGAATGTAACCCTCCATGATAGTTCCTTCCAAACTTCTATGACGTTTCAAGAAATCAAACTATTTCAGTTTTCTTTGTTTTATCGTCACAGATTGTGAGAATTGTATGGATATTTTGCCCTGGCCATGCGGGTGTACGGGGGAATGAACAGGCTGATATGCTAGCAGGGAATGCACCTCTTGGTGGTAGTTTGCCTATGGACAAGGGGGAGGTGGTCGTGCGCTTGTGGGACCAGGTGGAGAAGGCGGAGGAACAGATTGAGAACCTATATGAGAAAAGAATGAGATTGCGGGGGATCGGCAGGGGTTCTAGAAGAATCTCAAAACTGAGAGGGAAGACCAGGAGGACGTTTAATCAGATAGTGGTGGGAACGATTAGTTGTATGACTCTTCGCTGGCTGTTGAACGAGGAGATGGAGCACGTATGGGAATATCCTGAGTGCAGTGATGTCGGTTCTTAACTCAACTAAACTGTTTTATCGTCTTTTGTAGCTACTACAAGTTAAACAGAACAAAACACGAATCGTGTGTGTACTTTCCGCTCTGGCAAGTTCTAACCTGTTGTGTTGAGTAGCATTATAACTTGCAGTCTTGTACTTCTATCATGGGGTTTAGAGTAGTACACGACTACAAGATTTTATTTCCCTCTACATCCTAGGGTAGAAGTACACGATCTTATTTTCCTCTACATCCTAGGGTAGAAGTACAAGATCTTATTTCCCTCTACATCCTAGGGTAGAAGTACAAGATCTTTTTTCCCTCTACATCCTAGGGTAGAAGTACAAGATCTTATTTTTCTCTACATCCTAGGGTAGAAGTACAAGATCTTATTTTCCTCTACATCCTAGGGTAGAAGTACAAGATCTTATTGTTCTCTACATCCTAGGGTAGAAGTACAAGATTTTATTTCCCTCTACATCCTAGGGTAGAAGTACAAGATCTTATTTCCGTCTACATCCTAGGGTAGAAGTACAAGATCTTATTGCCCTCTACATCCTAGGGTAGAAGTACAAGATCTTATTTCCCTCTACATCCTGGGGTATAAGAACAAGATCTTATTTCCCTCTTCATCCTAGGGTAGAAGTACAAGATCTTATTTCCCTCTACATCCTAGGGTAGAAGTACAAGATCTTATGTCCCTCCACATCCTAGGGTAGAAGTACAAGATCTTATTTCCCTCTACAACCTAGGGTAGAAGTACAAGATATTACTTTCCTCTTCATCCTAGGGTAGAAGTACAAGATCTTATTTCCCTCTACATCCTAGGGTAGAAGTACAAGATCTTATTTCCCTCTACATCCTAGGGTAGAAGTACAAGATCTTATTTTTCTCTACATCCTAGGGTAGAAGTACAAGATCTTATTTTCCTCTACATCCTAGGGTAGAAGTACAAGATCTTATTGTTCTCTACATCCTAGGGTAGAAGTACAAGATCTTATTTCCCTCTACATCCTAGGGTAGAAGTACAAGATCTTATTTCCGTCTACATCCTAGGGTAGAAGTACAAGATCTTATTTCCCTCTACATCCTAGGGTAGAAGTACAAGATATTACTTTCCTCTTCATCCTAGGGTAGAAGTACAAGATCTTATTTTCCTCTACATCCTAGGGTAGAAGTACAAGATCTTATTTCCCTCTACATCCTAGAGTAGAAGTACAAGATCTTACTTTCCTCTTCATCCTAGGGTAGAAGTACAAGATCTTATTTCCCTCTACATCCTAGGGTAGAAGTACAAGATCTTATTTCCCTCTACATCCTAGGGTAGAAGTACAAGATCTTATTTCCCTCTACATTCTAGGGTAGAAGTACAAGATCTTATCTTCCTCTAAATCATAGGCTAGAAGTACAATAATGCAAGATCTTAATTTCCTCTACGCTCAAGACTAGAACAACTGTACTATCCCATACATCCTATACACAAATTACAAGCCAGAAGTGTCTTATTTTCCCAACCAACAATTTTATTGTGAAGAATGTGAAAAAGATATTCCAGGTGTCTCGAGTGGATGTACACCGGGAGTAATCACTATGACAACAATGTAAACAGCTATAAGCCAGAGGGTGGGTAGAGAGAGAAAGGCAGTGAGAGAATCAGGCGGGTCTGTTTACATGATCTTTGCCTGTGATTATATTTACCTCACTGGCTTCCGGTGTCGTGAACTAAATGACCCCTCTAACGAACTTGATGACTTCTGTGGCGCGTAAGAAGAGATTAATCGAGGAGAATGCAGCTTTATAATGGTGCTTAACATTCAAGGTAGCAATATTTACCTAACACCGGGTAGCATCTACGCCGGGTATTTTTTGTGTGCGAAGGTCACAGACAAACCCCAGGGCCAGGTTGTGAGGTTCATTAGGGTTCAAGTCACAGTCAGGAGGGACCCACTGTAGGGGTCGACCTAGTATTGTGTAATGGGAACATGTGATCGTTCGGGGAAAAATAAAAGGAGATCGTGATTAGAACTATTCATAACTTCATAATGTTATGTTATGTTATACCATATTTGTTGTTGTTGTTGCATATTCCTTACAGGACGTTGCAGTCAACATCATAATTTTTCAGCTGCTGTTGATGTACTAGGCAAGATTACGCTCAGTTGTTTGCCATTGCTTTCTGAGCGGCCGGCTCACATACCCCGTAAGTTACCAATGAGGCGAGAACCGCTACCGATTCTCGCGCAGGTTACGTTACTCACGAGAATATATACGGATTACAGAGAAAGACTAAACCCCTAGGCCAGGGAGACCATGCCATATTACTATGTTATATTATGTTATGTTGTTACGTTATATAATGTTATACTCTTACATTATGTTTTGTTATGCTATGTCATATTAAGTATTGTTATAGTATGTTATGCTGTTATATTATGTTATGTTGTTAAGTTATCTATGTTATATTATATTATGTTGTGCTATGACACTGTGAGCTGTGAATTTCGTGTGAAATGCGTTTACATCTGTCCGCTGTTGTATGTAGCGTGAACTGCATGCTTGTCATGATCTTAAATTATATGGATCTTTGGCTCGCTCTCTCAGAACAGGGGTGAAAACAATCATACACTTTCAATGACTGAACTCTCACACACAGCCACGTGAAATAAACCTTTTATTCACGGTAAACTATTTACCCGGTTAGCGGGGTAGGGGTATCCCCTAGAGATGGGAGATGTAAGACGCCTCCTTTCCTCCGTTAGTCTACGGGACACCCTTGGGCAAGGTGGAGTACCCGTTTAGCCCCCCGATCAGGGTTACGTGAAGCCATGCAAGCAGGTGGTGGATGGAGTGTGAGAGCAGCCGACAGATTGTTGTTGGTCATGGTCTTGCACTCTGCGGCGATAGGCAGATGATCTCATCAGTAGAGACAATGGCTATGGCCACCGACTAGTACAGTCACTGCCCAGAAGGAAAGCAACGGCAAACTACCTTCTGCAAAACTTGCCAAGAAACCATAACAACCATGAAAGAAAACATAATAAGAAAGAGATCTGGTGGCGAGACCCCCAGGCCAGGCAGATCAGATAACACTGGGGAAGAGTGTGACGCAGGGACCAGTACTAGTAATCGTGATGACGGAGTTAATCCTGACTGTGTTACCAAGGAAATTCCCTTGTCAGGCTAAGAAACAGAGTGAGAATGGCAACGTGGAATGTGAGAAGTTTGTATGAGGGAAAGCTTAAAGTAGTGTGTGATGAGATTGAGAGGTTAAACATTCACATTTTAGGAATTAGTGAACATCGCTGGAGCGGCAAGGGACATTTCACAACTGAAAATGGAAGTATTTTCATTTATTCTGGTAGAGATGTCGGAGGCCAGAGTGGAGTGGCATTTTGTTTAGATAAGACAACTGCAAAAGCTTTAATGGGATATAATCCAGTTAGTGATAGAATCCTCACTATTAGACTTAAAGGCCGTCCAAAAAACACAACTCTCATACAGATATATGCACCTACTTCAACAGCAGAGGAGGACGAAATTGAAGATTTTTACAACACACTACAAGACACATTAAATAAGATTGGTCATAATGATATAGCAATAATAATGGGAGATTTTAATGCTAAAGTGGGTGCAGGAAGAGCTGAAAATGAGAGACACATTTTAGGAAAATTTGGATTAGGAAATAGAAATGATGCAGGTGACAAATTAATTGAATTTTGCACAGAAAATGAGTTAACGATAGCCAACACACTTTTTAAACAACATCCAAGAAGACTCTTCACATGGAAGTCTCCAGACAGTTTTACCAAAAATCAGATAGATTATATTTTAATACAAAGAAGATGGAGATCAAGCATAACATCTGCAAAAACCCTACGAAGTGCAGACTGTGATACAGATCATCAGTTATTAGAAGCAGATCTGAAATTAAAACTCAAAAAGCTTACCCGAGGACCAAGGCCACTTCGTTTTGATCTCACACAAATACCGGACGCATACAACATAGAAGTTAGGAATCGCTTTGGGGTCTTGATGTCTGTACAAGAAGAAATGACACCTGATGAACTGGCAGTACAAGCTAGAGATATTTTGATAACTGCAGCTAAAGATTTCATTCCGACCAAGAAAACGCAACGTAAGCCATGGATTACATCAGACACGTTAGAATTAATAAAACAACGAAGGGAGCTGAAACAGAAAGGAGATGAATCCGATAGCAGGATGAAGTATAAATCTTTAACTCGAGAAATAAGAAAGAACACAAGAAAGGACAAAAATCAATATATACAAGATAGCTGTACCAGAATAGAGCAATATCATGAGGCTGGAAGAGATTATGAAATGTTCAAGGAAATGAAGTTATTGACAAGAAATGTTCAACCTCAATTGAATGTTATCTGTGACAAGATGGGAAATACCTTAACAGAATCTAGACAAATTCTAGAAAGATGGCAGGAGTACTGCAGTGGAATGTATGATATGAGTGACAGTGAGGATATGAATGAGATACATGAGCCAATGACAGCAGAGACAGAACCTGAACCCTCATTAGATGAAATTGCTTGGGCTATAAGGAACCTGAAGAATGGTAAATCACCTGGATGTGATGAGATACCAGCTGAACTAATTAAAGCAGGAGGAGAAGAAAGCATACACATATATCATGCATTATGTACAAAGATTTGGAAATATGGTATATGGCCAAAAGATTGGAAGAGAACTATCTTCATTCCAATACCAAAAAAGGGCAACCTGAAATTATGCACCAACTATAGAACTGTTGCCCTGATAAGTCATGCAAGTAAAATTCTACTAAAAGTCATAATGCGACGACTTAGTAAGAAAATGGAAGAAGAGATTAACGTAGTTCAAGCTGGATTTAGACAAGGAAGAGGAACAAGAGATCACATATTCAACATGCGTTTAATAATAGAGAAGTGCAGAGAATTTAATGTAAACCTATTCTCATGTTTTGTGGATTATTCAAAGGCATTTGACTGTGTACAGCATCAGAAACTTTGGGAAATCATGAGAAATATGGGCTTTCCTTCACATGTAGTCCATCTCATAAAAATGCTATATCTAGACCAACAAGCAGCAGTTAGAATAGATGGCGAGACATCAGATTGGTTTGACATCAAGCAAGGAGTCCGTCAGGGCTGCGTGCTGTCACCCTATTTGTTTAACCTGTATGCCGAAAATATAATGAGAAATGTAAGAGATGATATAAACAGGGAGCCATATGATGCCCTAAATATCGGCGGTCATGACATACCAGAGATTCGATATGCTGATGATACAGTATTACTATCCACAACACAGAATGGCATAGAAAACCTAATAGCCTCAACACAATTGAATAGTGAAAATCACAACTTATATCTTAACATAGCAAAAACTAAGATAATGCATACAGATAAAACTACTATGGAGAAAGAAATATACATTAATGGGAGAAAATTGGAGGTGGTGGAAAATTTTGAATATCTTGGGTCATTAATTACGAATAATGGTGACACAATGAAAGAAATAAAACGGCGACTATCCATTGCTCTTCAAAGACTAAAACAGATGAATAAATTATGGTGTGGGACAGACAGAACTACAAAAATTAGATTTTTAAGAGCATGCATCTTTCCCATTGCAACATACGCCTGTGAGACATGGACACTTACTAAACAAGCTGAACAGCGCATACATGCCTTTGAATATAAATGTTATAGACGAGTTCTAAGAATATCTTGGGTAAAGAAAAGAACAAATGCATCCATACTTCAAGAGTTGAATATTGAGGAGGGATGGCTATTAAAGACGATAAAACAAAGAAAATTGAAGTATTTTGGTCACTTGAAACGTCACGACAGTTTGGAGAGAACAATAATGGAAGGGTATATGCCTGGGAAGAGAGGAAGAGGAAGGCCAAAGAGAAGATGGGTGCAGGATGTGGCGGATGATCTCCAGATGGGTGTATCAGACGCGGGACATCTTGCTTGTGATCGAGAAGTTTTCCGGAGGGTTGTTATGGGAGCGAGGTTCTGTAAAGGACATGCTACTGAATGAATGAATGAAACTATTTACATTAAGTACATTCGTGAATAGTTGCATTATCACAATACAAAGTATATACATTACACATCTTATATTAATACAACATGACTCTCTCTCTCTCTCTCTCTCTCTCTCTCTCTCTCTCTCTCTCTCTCTCTCTCTCTCTCTCTCCCTCTCTCTGCCTCAGGCTCAAACACAATCCACTCTACTAGTCAGCCACTCTATCTCACAACAGTCAGAGAATACACGCATAACCCTCTCTGTCCGTCCTGTCTCGCTGTCCGAAAACCCGTCTGCCCGATACAGGTATTCTTGGTCAGACCTTTCCGTCTCACGATTCGTGCGTCCCGTGTATCACGATGACCACGGGGTTTCAATTGCGACGTGCTAGCCTGTACTCGGTGACATCTTGCTGCCGTTGTGTTTACTATCGAAAGTTCTCCTTCACCTACAGGCTATGGAGATCCTGACAATGCTCGGAATAATGGCGGCCGGCTTTGTCGCAAAACTGACTGGATTGCCTTATGCAGTAATGTGGGGCTGCTGGTTTTCTTGTGACTGCCGCTTCCATCGAAGAACTGTATTTTTCGTGGAAGACTTTTGTGTTGACATTCTGGCGGCGGCATTATGCACAATGTACCTGTGCGGGCTGTTGGATTGCCGAGACTCCTGTTTGTTCCACTTTTCATATTGGACAGTGAGGAGCATTTTGTGTGATATTCACTGGCACAGGAACGGAGCATAATGGGAACGACCCGTTGCTGTAAAGTTGGAACCGCGACTGATGACTATATTGTGCTATATCATATTATGTTGTTATTTTTATATTGTATTCTACTATGTTATATTATGTTATGTTGTCCTCTTCTATTATGTTTTGTTATGCTATATCATTTTAAGTTTTGTTATAATATGTTCTGTTTTTATGTTATGTTATATTATGTTATATTATTAAGTTATGGTATATTATGTTATATTCCGTTATGTTATGTTATATTATGTTATGCTATTATGCTCTTATGTCATGTTAAGTTATGTTATGTAATATTATGTTATATTATATTATGTTATTATTATATTAGTTCATATTAAGGTGTGTTATATTATGTTACCCTATGTTATGCTACATTATGTTATATTATATTATATTATGTTATGTTATGTTATGTTGTCATATTAAATTATATCATAGTATGTGAAGACAAACATGGAAACGTTGCGACAATCGGAAAGATTTGTGGAAAGAGAGATCAAGAAGCAAGGGAGAGAAAATTCTGGAGAGTCTTGTGTCATGGCACGGTAGGGAGTCAACACACGAATGATCCATGCCGTCGGAGATGGCAATTTGTGGAGAGGCATGATCGCCCACGCCAGCCGGCAAGCCACATGATGATGATGAGACAGCGTAACATCTCCGACACTAAATCTTTAAAAGTGTATGTTCTCTCCAGGACGTTGCAGTCACCCCGAGTGTTCCTTTAACTCACCTTTTGAGGTTACAATGTCATAAAACGAATTAACGATCGACTTAAAACAGCAGTAACCCAAACATCATTCTTTGCTGCTGAACCAATGATCATATATAAAACCACCCCGATACCCACCCCAGCTGTGAAAGAACTCTTTATCTCTGTTCACCAAATCAAACTGCATTTATCAATTCCAGAGTGAGTGCCAAGCGACATTAGGTAGACAGTCTTCGTGAATACCTGTGTAGTCGACAGGTCATAAAATGCTGCGCTTGGCAATCTCCAAGCAATTGTTTACAGCGATCATAAAGTTAACAAAGAAAAGGAGTTTCGCATATTGCATTTGACGAACAATAAACGATTGCTGAAATATGTCGAGGCATTACCAATTAGGCAGTTGCAGCTAATTTTGAGGAAACAGAAAGATTTCGTTGTAAATTTAAAGTTACCGTGGAGATAACAGATGCTCCTTATTCAAACAATATTAGTGACTATTTGTTTTAGGTATTTAACTGATTCAGTGCCAAACAAACAAAGTAGATTTGGACCAAACCAAACATGGCACACAATCAAATGAACACGTATTATAATGTAAATGTCCGTTCACTGAGCACTAAAATTGTGGAACATACCGCGAAACAAAACAAACAACACGACGACCCTATTATGGCGATATATCGTCCTTTTGTTTAAATGGGAGGTCACATTTATCATTATACTAGCTGACACGGCCCGGCTTCGCCCAGACTCTGGTGGGGAGCATCTCATTTAATTCATATAAGTAGTCATATAAGCTCCCGTTCCCGACTGTCTGTCTGTCTGTCTGTCTATCTATCTGTCTGTCTGTCTGTCTGTCTGTCTGACCCGGCCCAGCCCATGGTGGAGAGCATCTCATTTAAATCATATAAGTAGTCATATAAGATCCCGTTCCCGACTATCTGTATGTCTGTCTGTCTTGGGTAAATGGAGGAGGGAGGAGGAAGAGGGAGGTGGAGGAGGGAAGAGGAGGGAGGAGGAGACAGGAGGAATAGGAGGGAGGAGGAGGGATTAGGAAGAGGAGGGAGGAGTAGGGTGGAGGAGGAGGGGGAGGAGGAGGGAGGAGGAAGAGGGAGAAGGAGGGAGGAGGAGATCGCAGGAGGAGGAGGAGGAGGGAGGAGGAGGAGAGAGTAGGCGGAGGGAGGAGGCGGAGGGAGCAGGAAGAGGGAGGAAGAGGGAGGAGGAGGAGGGAGGAGAAGGAGGAGGGAGGAGTAGAGAGCGGGAGGAGGGAGGAGGCGGAGGGAGGAAGAGGGAGGAGGAAGAGGGAGAAGGAGGAGGGAGGAGAAGGAGGGAAGAGGATGAGAGGGAGGAGGAGGAAGAGGGAGGAGGAGGAATGTGAAGGGAGGAGGAGGGAGGAGGTAGAGGGAGGAGGAGGAGGAGGGAGGAGGATAGAGGAGGAGGAGGGATGAGGAGGAAGAGGGAGGAGGAGGAATGTGAAGGGAGGAGGAGGGAGGAGGTAGAGAGAGGAGGAGGAGGGAGGAGGAGAATGGAGGAGGAGGGATGAGGAGGAGAGGGAGGAGGAGGGGGAGGAGGGGGAGGGAGGAGGAGGAGAGAGTAGGCGGAGGGAGGAGGCGGAGGGAGCAGGAAGAGGGAGGAAGAGGAGGGAGGAGAAGGAGGAGGGAGGAGAAGGAGGAGGGAGGAGTAGAGAGTGGGAGGAGGGAGGAGGCGGAGGGAGGAAGAGGGAGAAGGAGGAGGGAGGAGAAGGAGGGAAGAGGATGAGAGGGAGGAGGAGGAAGAGGGAGGAGGAGGAATGTGAAGGGAGGAGAAGGAGGAGGGAGGAGGAAGGAGGAGGAGGAGGGAGGAGGATAGAGGAGGAGGAGGGATGAGGAGGAAGAGGGAGGAGGAGGAATGTGAAGGGAGGAGGAGGGAGGAGGTAGTAGGATGATTGATTGCCATCCCACCAGGTTAATATGTTATCGCGGACCTCAGAGAGAAGTGTCTATGTAGAAGACCATTTCCTGGACGTACGTATTTTGGGAGGGGGAGGAGGGAGGAGGGAGGAGGAGGAAGAAGAAAAAAAAACTACGACAGTTGGCATCTCTGGAATGAAAGGAAGGCGTGTAGAAAATTTCATCTCAATCGGATGGGCCGTTCGCGAGCGCATAAAGGACATACATACATACATACATACAGAGATACATACGCACAAGTCTTTTTTATATATAAGACTAGCTGACCCTGCCCGGCTTCGCCCAGACCCTGATGGGGAGCATCTCATTTAATTCATATAAGTAGTCATATAAGTTCTCGTTCCCGTTACCGACTATCTGTCTGTCTGACTGTCTGTCTGTCTGTCTGTCTGACCCAGCCCGTCTTCGCCCAGACCCTGATGGGGAGCATGTCATTTAATTCATATAAGTAGTCATATAAGTTCCCGTTCCCGACTGTCTGTCTGTCTGTCTATCTATCTATCTGTCTGTCTGTCTGACCCAGTCCAGCCCATGGTGGAGAGCATCTCATTTAAATCATATAAGTAGTCATATAAGATCCCGTTCCCGACTATCTGTCTGACTGTCTGTCTGTCTTGATTAAATGGAGGAGGGAGGAGGAAGAGGGAGGTGGAGGAGGGAGGAGGAGGGCGGAGACAGGAGGAGTAGGGAGGAATAGGAGGGAGGAGGAGGGATTAGGAGGGGGAGGAGGAGGGAGGAGGAGGAGGGAGGAGAAGGAGGGAGGATGAGGGAGGAGGAGGGAGCAGGAGGAGGAGAGGGAGGAGGAGAAAGAGGGAGGAGGAGGAATGTGAAGGGAGGAGGAGGTAGAGGGAGGAGGAGGGAGGAGGAGGGGGAGGAGGAGGAGGCAGGAGGAGGTAGAGGGAGGAGGAGGGAAGAGGGAGGAGGAGGAAGGAGGAGGAAGAGGGAGGAGGAGGGAGGAGGAGGAGTGAGGAGGTAGAGGGAGGAGGAGGAGGGAGGAAAAGGGAGGAGGAGGGAGGAGAAGGAAGAAGGAGGAGGAGGGAGGAGGCAGAGGGAGAAGGAGGAAGGAGGAGGAGGGAGGAGGAGGATGGAAGAAGGAGGAGGAAGAGGGAGGAGGAGGAGGTAGAGGGAGGAGGAGGGAAGAGGGAGGAGGAGGGAGGAGGAGGAGTGAGGAGGTAGAGGGAGGAGGAGGGAGGAGGAGGAGTGAGGAGGTAGAGGGAGGAGGAGGGAGGAAAAGGGAGGAGGAGGGAGGAGAAGGAAGAAGGAGGAGGAGGAGTGAGGAGGTAGAGGGAGGAGGAGGAGGGAGGAAAAGGGAGGAGGAGGGAGGAGAAGGAAGAAGGAGGAGGAAGAGGGAGGAGGAGGATGGAAGAAGGAGGAGGAAGAGGGAGGAGGAGGATGGAGGAGGGAGAGGGAGGAAGAGGGAGGAGGAGGAAGGAGGAGGAAGAGGGAGGAGGAGGATGGAGGAGGGAGAGGGAGGAGGGGAAGAGGAAGAGGGTAGGAGGAGGAGGAGGGGAGAGGAGGAGGAGGGAGGAGGTAGAGGGAGGATGAGGAGGAAGGAAAAGGGAGGAGGAGGGAGGAGAAGGAAGAAGGAGGAGGAGGGAGGAGGTAGAGGGAGGAGGAAGAGGGAGGAGGAGGGAGGATGAGAACGCAGGAGGAGGAGGAGGAGGAGGGAGGAAGAGGGAGGAGGAGGAAGGAGGAGGGGAGGGAAGAGGAGGAGAGAGGAGGAGGGAGGGGGAGGAGGAGGGAGGAGGAAGAAGTAGAAGGAGGAGGGAGGATGAGAACGCAGGAGGAGGAAGAGGGATGAGGAGGGAGGAGGAGGGAGGAGGGAGGATGAGGAGGAGGGAGGAGGAGGAGGGAGGATGGTGAAGGAGGAGGAGGAGGAGGGAGGAGGGTGAAGGAGGAGGAGGAGGGGAGGAGGAGGGATTAGGAAGAGGAGGGAGGAGTAGGGTGGAGGAGGAGGGGGAGGAGGAGGGAGGAGGAAGAGGGAGAAGGAGGGAGGAGGAGAGAGGAGGAGGAGGAGGAGGAGAAGGGAGTAGGAGGAGGGAGAGGGAGGAGGAGGGAGGAGGAGGAGAGAGTAGGCGGAGGGAGGAGGCGGAGGGAGCAGGATGAGGGAGGAGGAAGAGGGAGAAGGAGGGAGGAGAAGGAGGAGGGAGGAGGGAGGAGGAGTAGAGAGTGGGAGGAGGGAGGAGGCGGAGGGAGGAAGAGGGAGGAGGAAGAGGGAGAAGGGAGGAGGAGGGAGGAGGTAGTAGGATGATTGATTGCCATCCCACCAGGTTAATATGTTATCGCGGACCTCAGAGAGAAGTGTCTATGTAGAAGACCATTTCCTGGACGTACGTATTTTGGGAGGGGAAGGAGGGAGGAGGGAGGAGGAGGAAGAAGAAAAAAAAATACGACAGTTGGCATCTCTGGAATGAAAGGAAGGCGTGTAGAAAATTTCATCTCAATCGGATGGGCCGTTCGCGAGCGTATAAAGGACATACGGACAGAGATACATAAATACATACAGAGATACATACGCACATCCTAATTTATATATAAGATTATCCTTCGGCACTATATCAGTAAAGCCAAAGTATAGTCATGTATCCAATTCATGTGATGTATAACTCTGGAGTATGCACCCGACGTGACGTAGCGGCAAATGTCAGGCAATAAAACGTGCAATATATTGTTTGTGATTTCTGTGTTTAAATTCACTTATGGAATACTTTGTTATGAACTTTTGACACAATAAAACGGCAGCACACGCCAGAGGAGCTCTCGGTTAGACGGCTATTCAAACTGAGCCAACAAATCAACGCAGGCTGGGGAATGATGCCTTCCCAGTCTGTCCCTATGTGTGAGCTCTGCTTGTTGTTACTCAAATGACCAAAGGAATTTCCGGTGTTAAGTCGTGTCGGCTACAAGCCCCTCCCCAAGCCGGCGTCCACTGGTTGGATCTCCGGCCAGTCGTCTGCTCTGTGTCAGAAGACCCTGTGACTGATGGCCGGCTTTGATTGGTGTCTGAGGTCATTGTCATTGGTTTAGTACTCACCCACTAGCGCGACCGTGAGCTGAAGACTTGGCTACAGTAGCGAGTACTTTTGTGAAGTTACCTGATGTAACGGAATGCGGGAAAGGAGTTGTATTGTTGTCAGTGTGGTTTGTTTGCTTGTTACTTCGCTTTGAACTCAAGCTTCGTCCATACAAGCGCTACTACTTCTAGTGCACAGGGCTGGTTTTTGCGTGTGGATTAGCTTTCCATATTACCAATGTCCCACGACATAGCAGACGAATACACTCCGACTTCTGAGGTACTTGTAATTTACGTCCCCAAGTCAAGGACGAGAAGTGAACATTTTAGTTGTGAGTGTTGTAGCGTTCACAGAGTCAGACATGTTGCTGGGTGTTTAGTCAAAGATTATCAGGTTTTGGTCACAGACAATGTTTCTGGGTGTTTATTCAAAGATTATCATGTTTTGGACACAGACAATGTTTCTGGGTGTTTATTCAAAGATTATCATGTTTTGGACACAGACAATGTTTCTGGGTGTTTATTCAAAGATTATCATGTTTTGGACACAGACAATGTTTCTGGGTGTTTATTCAAAGATTATCATGTTTTGGACACAGACAATGTTTCTGGGTGTTTAGTCAAAGATTATCAGGTTTTGGTCACAGACAATGTTTCTGGGTGTTTATTCAAAGATTATCATGTTTTGGACACAGACAATGTTTCTGGGTGTTTATTCAAAGATTATCATGTTTTGGACACAGACAATGTTTCTGGGTGTTTATTCAAAGATTATCAGGTGTTGGACACAGAAAATGTTGATGGATGTTAATTCAAAGATTATCAGGTTTTGGACACAGAAAATGTTGATGGATATTTATTCAAAGATTATCAGGTTTTGGACACAGAAAATGAAACCCTGCGGAACCAAATGTGACACATGCTGGTATAGACGCAAAACAAACGTTGATCGCAGGAGGAAGAGGAGGAAGAGGAGGAAGAGGAGAAGAAGCAGAAGAAGAAGAAGAAGAAGAAGAAGAAGAAGAAGAAGAAGAAGAAGAAGAAGAAGAAGAAGAAGAAGAAGAAGAAGAAGAAGAAGAAGAAGAAGAACGAACGAATGAACGAACGAACGAACGAACGAACGAACGAATGAACGAACGAACGAATGAATGAATGAACGAACGAACGAACGAACGAAGGAAAGAACTTTATTTTCAAAAGAACACAAATTGGGCACGCAGGTCTGTCTTACATTCGGCCCTCCCAGTCACTCATCTTTCGTTCATAAATTGTGCATGCTACATTCACATAGGAAGAAACATTGTCAAACGGATTTTGTAAACATAAACAATGCATATTACCATGTTATGTGACAGGCAGACACGCGTACACACACACGTTCATAAACACACACACACACACACACATGCACACACACACATAAATACTTGCATACAGTTATGCACACACTCATTAACATACAAAAATACACTCCCTCGCATGCACTGCATGCATGCACATATACACACAAACATACACACATAAATACACGAACATACACACACATACAAACATTCATACACACATACATACATACACATACAAACATTCATACACACAAACACACACACACACACGTACGCACATACACACAATACATATATACATACCCACACTTACACATATACATATACATTCACACAAACACCCAAACTTACACCTACACATACACACATACAAACATATACACACATACACACATGTAGACACATAAACACACATACTCACACATACCCACACACACATATACCCACATACATACACATCCACATACGCACACTAACACGTACACACATATACATACATACACCTACACGAAACACACACATACGCACATACACACAAACATACACAATTACCCACACATAAACAAACATGCACACACTATCACGTACATACACACAGACAGATACACATACACACTCATACACATACATATAAGCACACACACATACATACAAAAAAGAAGAAGAAGAAGAAGAAGAAGAAGAAGAAGAAGAAGAAGAAGAAGAAGAAGAAGAAGAAGAAGAAGAAGAAGAAGAAGAAGAAGAAGAAGAAGAAGAAGAAGAACAACAACAACAACAACAACAACAACAACAACAACAACAACAACAACTACAACAGCAACAACAACAGCAACAGCAACAGCAACAGCAACAGCAACAGCAACACCAACGATGACAACAAGAAACCCAGTTATAAAGAAAATAATAGATGTAACTGCAGTTAACAAGAAGGGCTTAGTTTGGACAACAGAAAACAAGCAAACAGGGGTAACGGTTATTTTTTTTTTAAATTTATTTCCAAATGCAACATCAAAATCCAAACCGTCTGAAACAAATCGATATATTTATGTATTTTGATACTTTTGTAACAGCAGATGGCAGATATTTAAGGAAGTTAAATAACAGACCAAGCATAGGCAACATTTATCCAGATGAAGAATAGTCTGTGAATTTACGTTTGTACATTCAGGTGAGGACAAGAGTTCTGAACTGTTTGAGTGCTATGGGATGATAAATAGTCTTAAACGACTTCCCATATCTGCCAAGGGCTTATATATCAACGAAATGTTGTCTCAATTAAAATATTAGTTATCTCTAAGCAACATGGTTTAATTTGATATAATACAACATGTCTGCTACCATATTAACAACTTTTAGGTCATAACTGTGACACACCCCTACTTATCTTTTTCCTCCATCCATTTTTGTTCGGTCCGAAGCAACTTTTTGTTTGGTACCGAATCTGTTAAGAGATATATTGAGCCAATCCAGATGCACGGAAGTAAACCATAGACACTTAGCAGACAAGTGAATAATCATGTTGAAGATGTGGTTTGATAGGACAAAGGTGAGAACACCCTGGACAGATAAAATGCGTAATAAAGATGTTTTGAAAGAAGATAACACACACAGCGAAGTGGGTACTCGCGTCAGAAGAGGACAGTCCACACTCTTTGGGCATGCCATGACAAGGAGAAAGCTCGATTATGTCGATACAACAGGAAAGTTGGAGGGTAGGAGAAGCAAGGGAAGACCAAGAGAGAAGATGCTGGACAAACCGGCATTAAGGCACGGAGGAACATAAGTATCAGTAATGATTGGCAGTACAGGAGACAGAAGGCTGTGGTGAGACATGATCACCAACGTCACACGGCATGCACTATGAGAAGATTGGCGCTATACGAGACGGTAGGCTGTGGACAGACATGATCACCAACGCCACACGGCATGGACTATAAGAAGATTGGCAGTGCACGAGACAGAAGACTGGACAGACGTGATCACCAACGCCACACGACATGGACTATAAGCATGAGTCAGGTAGCAATGTAGACAAAGATAGGGGAACAGATGAAGACATCAAGATGCGAATACATACGGCAAGAGAAGTTTTTACAACACCAGGAAATGTGTGGAAGTCAACAAAAAGTTAGCACGAAACTTAGAATATTGAATTCTAACGTATGGATCTACTGTGTGGATCTACTGTATCGATCTAATATATGAATCTACTTATGGATCTGCTGTATTCATCTACAGTGTCGATCTAATGTGTGGATCTACTGTATCGATGTAATGTATGGATCTACTGTATGAATCTGCTGTATGAATCTGCTGTGTGGATCTAATGTATTGTTACTTGGCCGACACTCAAGTCTCCGAGAACAGGCCAAACGGACGCAGAATCAGATTGCTAGTATTCCCATTAGTATTTGGACTCCGCTGGTTGTTGAAGATGAGGATGAAGCGCGTTTACCCTGAGTGCTATGATATCGCTTCTTGACTCAGCTCGACCCAACTCGAGGTCCAGATTACCATGTTGCTCTGTCAGAGTTCTTTTAATTAAATTTGCAGCGGTAATTATTGTTGGGGGAGCCGGCAGAGGCCATTGCAGACATATTTCACATGAGGGTGGGACAAATGGCAAGAGATCGAGAGGTTTTTTTAAATTTTTTTTGGCAGTCAACATTTTTGGACACGTTATAAGAATAAATAAATTAGAGAACTTAATGACAACTGGCAAGATTGACAGGGAAAGAACAAGGCGAAGGTGGGGAAGTGAATATCTGGATGACATGGCCACGGATATGGTCAAGACAAGAACACGGAGCTGATCCACGACTCTGGTGATCGTGTGAGATGGCGAAACATGACCGCCCACGCTTATCGGCATGGCACATGATGATGATAATAATCAATAAGAATAACAACGGTGACGTGAAAAAGACACCCCTGTCGCACTCATGCTCTGAGATGAACTATACTCTTAGTGGTGGACTGTTGTGTTGGTATTCTGGCAGCGGCCTTATGCATGTATGCCTGTGTAGAGGAGTATTTTATGTTATATTCACTGTCACAGGAATGGAGCATTATGGAATGACCATTTGTCATGAAATTGAAACCGCGGCTAACGACTAAAAAGCCAACCTCATGCTTTTATGTCAAATATATCTATTAATGTTCTTCCCTTATGGCAAATTATGTATTTGTGTCTTCATATCTTGCCTTTACTAAATTAAATATTAACGGTAGGATCCAATGACTCCTCATCAACATCCAAAGCGATCCTCTATCGTTGCTGTCAAGGACCTTTTCATAATCCATAAATCCAATACAGAGTCTCGATATAAGTGCAACACTTTGCTCTGTTAGCATGCGCAATATGACTATCTGGCCAGTACAGTCGAAGGCCTGCCTGTTCTCCTCTTAGTGTTAGGCGTCTCTTAATATCTCCAAAATGATCCTGCTTAATATAATCCCAGGAAATGACAATACAAATTCTGTGTAATTTTCACACTCATGAAAGTTCATTTTATTTAGCAGCTTCATCAGATATCACTCGCTGTCCTTCTCACCAGATATCCTTCTATCCTCATCAGATATCCTTCTATCCTTCTCACCAGATATCCTTCTCTGTCCTTCTCACTAGATATTCAGTCTGCTGGTATTTCTTTGGCCTCCCCGGTCTTGGTAAATAATGTGTAGTAATTCAGCCGGCGCGTTTATTTTGGATTTAATAGCTTCTGCTGGGATACCATCTGACCCAACAGCTTTCCCATCCTTCGGAATTTTGATATCTTGAAAGCTCAAATGTCCCGAGACGTTGTAATTACTGAAGAGACGGTAGAGCCCCGTGTCAGAGAAAATGTTGAAAACTAGAAAACCTCCCCACAACATAATATGTGTAGCATGTGTGAAGTTGTGGGAAAGCAACCCAGGTCACAACATGCCGTGCCGCAGTCGAATGTGTCGGACAAGAGGCGTAAATATCGCAGCCTAGATGACAACAACCATTGGCTATAGGTCTTTCCTTGGACTAAGCAGGATGAAGAAGAAACATCAGCAGCAGAGGCAGAATCAGCAACAGCATTAATAGTAGTAGTAGTAGTAGTAACAGCAGCAGCAATAACAACAACAAAAACAGCAACATCAGCAGTAGCAGCAGCAGCAGTAGTAGTAGTAGTAGTAGTAGTAGTAGTAGTAGTAGTAGTAGTAGCAACAGCAGTAGCAGCAACAGTAGTAGCAATAGCAGCAGCATAAATACTAATAGTAGTAGTAGTAGCAGCAGTAGTAGTAGTAGCAGTAATAGTAGTAGTAGCAGTAGTAATAGCATAGTATTAGCAGCAGCAGTAATAGCAGCAGCATCAGCGTAGTAGTAGTAGTAGTAGTAGTAGTAGTAGTAGTAGTAGTAGTAGTAGTAGTAGTAGTAGTAGTAGTAGTAGTAGTAGTAGTAGTAGTAGTAGTAGTAGTAGTAGCTGTAGTAGTTGCTGTTGTTGTTGTTGTTGTTGTTGTTGTTGTTGTTGTTGTTGTTGTTGTTGTTGTTGTTGAGGTAGCAGACGTAGACAAATAGCTTGTAACATTATACGACATATGTTTGACACGTATGCAAGCTGCTTGACCTTCCTCCCATGACCAAACCTTAGGGTCAGAAAAACGCCAGATATTACATGTTTTCGCCAACGCAGTTAAAATATGGCTGTCTGGGTCACAAAGGTTAAACATTACTTCGTGAGTCAGATGGAGTGGTTGTATAGGGTGAATTTTTAATGACTCTGCGGTTTTTTTTTAAATATTGCCGTTCCAAGTTTTGTATGTACCCTCTGTGGAGCTCATGCAACATAAAAGGTAATTACAAAACTTGGAACGGCAATATTTTCAAACACCCCACAGTCATTAAAAATACACCCTGTATTACTGTATCTCTTTCTCTTCTATTCTGTTCCCCGACTGGGCATATGTCGTCAATCAATACGTACCACTACCAAGTTGTCCTACTCTTTGCTATCTCATTCATCTCCATACAGGTCTCTCTCTCTCTCTCTCTCTCTCTCTCTCTCTCTCTCTCTCTCTCTCTCTCTCTCTCTCTCTCTCTCGTATTATTCCTCTGCGTCTTAAATGATCGTTTCCGTGTCTTTACATCTTCCTCTACGAGAGTTTCCTTGGCCAAATGAGTACGTCGCGTTCCCTGCCTCGCGCTCCGAAGGTTGTGGGTTCGATTCTGGGCCACGTCGTTCGGTTCACGGGTGCAATTTTCTCGGAGACTTTTTGAGGTCGTCGCTGGAGCTACGGAGCTCGTGTTTTACGCGACATTGTCGGCAGGCCAATCTGCGGAAAGAAACCGAGACTGTCATAAAACTGTCATTTACTGCCAATACGTTACCTTGCGGTAACGATTTACTTATTCAGTCTGTCGGTAGAGAGATTTGTTCGCAGCAGACGAGCATAATCTCCGGTGGGCCTATTCTCGCCGGTCGCGAGACCCGCACAGTAGAAGGATGGGGGATTTGCTTGCAAATAGACAGGCAATATCCCCTGCGGTAGCTATGGCGGGCCTATTCCCGCTGGTCGCGGGGACCGCTAAAAGTCAGGTGGGGAGTCTGACGATAGTGCACGCTTTACACAGGTCCGGACACTTGTGATCGACAGATGTGCGCGCCCTCATGGTCCGGGCTCGTACGAGGCCCTCACCTGCGGGACTTGGCTGAACGCCTCTAAGCCGGGTCCCTTGGGTGCCAGGGTCTGGCCATAACTCGCCACCGGCTCGTGGTGGCGAGGTCTCGGAGGATTGACTCTGCGCCGCCAGCGTCTGCAGCCTACCTTGTGCCAGACGTATTGGTTACCCATTCCTCTGGAATACACAAGACTAGGCCGAGAGAGGGGACATGTCGTTTGGGCATCACATGATCTCTGAAGCTCTGCCCAGACATTGTGATGGAATATTGGCCACATTCCACTCACATACTTTGGTCTGTCAAGACTGCAAGGTGCCACTCACTAGTACCTTGCGGTGTATGGCAGGGGGTGGGGGGGAGGGGGTCTTGAGCTTGAAGAATTAAGGCCTCCTGGCTAGTGCAGTCGCCGCGAACTGTGCAATGGGATAAAAACCTGGCGCAATGATGGCGATTATCTTGCTTATTGAACCCTTTGTAACTCACCCTCTATTTCGTTGAGCAATATTTCGCTACTTCTTTCTTACCCATATCTCCCACTGGGGTATATGCCTTCAGCCAAATCACTCCACTGGGCAAATTACATTAAAATATTACCACGTCGGTTAGAAATGAAAAGAAATTAATGAACCAGTCAAAAACTATTTCGGTTAGAAATGAAAAGAAATTAATGAACCAGTCAAAAACTATATCGGTTAGAAATGAAAAGAAATTAATGAACCAGTCAAAAACTATTTCGGTTAGAAATGAAAAGAAATTAATGAACCAGTCAAAAACTATATCGGTTAGAAATGAAAAGAAATTAATGAACCAGTCAAAAACTATATCGGTTAGAAATGAAAAGAAATTAATGAACCAGTCAAAAGCTATATCTTGTAGAAATGGAAGTTAATGAATCAGTCAAAAACTATGTCGGTTAGAAAAGAAAAGAAATTAATGAACTAGTCAAAAACTATGTTGGTTAGAAATGAAAAGAAATTAATGAACCGGTCAAAATGAGTTAAAATGTTACTGTCTTTGTAAATAAATTGTACTATGTCCGTTAAAAATGAAAATAAACTAATGAACCAGTCATAACTGAGTTAAAATGTTACTGTCCTTATAAATAAATGTTAAGCTGTCGGTTAGAAATGAAAGCAAACTACGTTAAAATGTTACTCTACTTTTATAAATGTTACACGGTTACTATCTCGGAATAAAGTGTTCTTGTAGCAATGCTATAACACAGCCACAAAAATAAGATAATGCATACAGATAAAACTACTATGGAGAAAGAAATATATGTTAATGAGGAAACATTGGAGGTGGTGGAACACTTTGAATATCTTGGGTCATTGATTATCAACAATGATGACACAATGAATGAAATTAAACGACGACTATCAATTGCTCTTCAAAGACTAAAACAACTGAATAAATTATGAAATGGAACAGACAGAACTACAAAAATTAGAATTTAAAGAGCATGCATCTTTCCCCCTGGACACTTACTAAACAAACTGAGCAGCGCATAAATGCCTTTGAATATGAATGTTATAGACGAGTTCTCAGAATATCTTGGGTAAAGAAAAGAACAAATGCATCCATACTTCAAGAGCTGAATATTGAAGAATGTTGGCTATTAAAGACGATACAACAAAGAAAATTGAAATATTTTGGTCACTTGAAACGTCACGAAAGTTTTGAGAGAACAATAATGGAGGGGTATATGCCTGGGAAGAGAGGCCAAAGAGAAGATGGGTGCAGGATGTGGCGGATGATCTCCAGATGGGTGTATCGGATGCGGAACATCTTGCTTATGATCGAGAGGTTTTCCGGAAGGTTGTTATGGGAGCGATGTTCTGCAAAGGACATGCTACTGAATGAATGAATGAATGTAGCAATGCTCAGTTTTGAAGGAGGTACAAAGCTACCGATGAAGTTAGCAACAATAACATATTATTGTGCCGTCAAAAAAAAATAAAAATAAAAATCACTATACCGGCTTGAAAAAAGTTAAAATATTACTGTAATGGTTGAATTTTAAAATAATATTGTGCCATTTGAATAAGTTAAAATATTACTGTCGTTAAAATTTAACACATTATTGTCTCTTAGAAGACGCTAAAATAATATTGTAACGATTAAAATTTAAAATAGTAATTTACCGGTTAGAAATTAAAATATTATTGTGCCGGTTACAAGTTAAAATATTACTGTGTTAGAAATTGATTTTTAAATATTACTGTGCCGGGTAGAAGTTAAAATAGTACTGTATGGTTGGAAGTTAAAATATTACTGTATTGGTTATAAGTTAAAATATTACTGTGTTGGTTAGAAGTTAAAATATTACTGCATTGCTTAGAAGTTAAAATATTACTGTGTCGGGTAGAAGTTAAAATATTACTGTGTCGGGTAGAAGTTAAAATATTACTGTGTCGGGTAGAAGTTAAAATATTACTGTATTGGTTGGAAGTTAAAATATTACTGTATTGTTATAAGTTAAAATATTACTGTGTTAGTTAGAAGTTAAAATATTACTGTATTGGTTATAAGTTAAAATATTACTGTGTTGGTTGGAAGTTAGAATTATTACTGCGCCAGGTAGAAGTTAAAATATTACTGTGTTGGTCAGCAGATAAAATATTATTACTGTGCTGGTTAGAAATTAAAATATTACTGTGTCTTGCTTAGAAGCTAAAATATTACTGTGCCGGGTGGAAGTTAATATATTACTGTGCTATTTACACAAACTTAAAATGTATTACTCTATTTGATTGGCTGATTTATTAATCGCAGGCAGTACAATCACAACTGACATGTTGATTACCAGACACGACGATCAGGCAGACATACTGTGTGCGTTGTTTGGGACACAACAAGCTGGTTTCAATCGCTCTATCCTTATTGCCACTTTAACTCATCGAATCTCAGATAGTTAGTACTTTAACTCATAGTACCACAGGTTGTTAGTATTTTCACTAATCGAATCTCAGGTAGTTAGTACTTTAACTCATCGAATCTCAGGTAGTTAGTATTTTAACTCATCGAATCTCAGGTAGTTAGTACTTTAACTCATCGAATCTCAGGTAGTTAGTATTTTAACTCATCGAATCTCAGGTAGTTAGTACTTTAACTCATCGAATCTCAGGTAGTTAGTATTTTAACTCATCGAATCTCAGGTAGTTAGTATTTTAATACATCGAATCTCAGGTAGTTAGTACTTTAACTCATCGAATCTCGGGCAGTTATACTTTAACTTATCGAATATCAGGTGGTTAGTACTTAAACACATCGAATCTCAGGTAGTTAGTACTTTAATACATCGAACCATAGGTATTTAATAATTTCAATCATCAAATCTCAGCTAGTTAGTACTTTAACTCACCAAACCTCGTGATCTTCTTCTTTGCGTTCATCCGGAGTGATTTTTTCAGATGTGATTGCGGTGTGTCTGGTTAGGCACCCTCGGGTCGAAACCCTCAGGCCAACACATCCGACTTTTAGCGTGCATTTTTGACCAGGTTAGCAATCCTGGGAACCTCGTGATCTAAGTATTTTAACTCACTGAAAGCCAGATAGTTAGTACTTTATCTCATCGAATCTTAGGTAGCTAGTACGTTAACTGATCGAACCTCAGGTATTTAGTACTTTAGCTCATCAAATCTCAGGTAGTTAGTACTTTAAATCATCAAATCTCAGGTAGTTATACTTTAACTCATCAAACCTCACGTTGTAAGTATTTTAACTCACTGAAAGCTAAGCAATTAGCACTTTAACTCACTGAAAGCTATGCAATTAGTACTTTAACTCACCGAAAGCCAGGTAGTTAGTACTTTAACTCATTGAATCTCGGATAGTTAGTACTTTAGCTCACTAATCCTCAGGTTGTAAGTGTTTTAACTCACTGAAAGCCACGTTTTTAGTACTTTAAATCATCGAATCTCAGGTAGTTTGTACTTTAACTCTCCAAAACTCAGGCTTTAAGTATTTTAACTCACTCAAAGCCAGGTAGTTAGTACTTTTACTCATTTAGTCTCGGGTAGTTAGTGCTTTAACTCATCGAATCTCTGGTAGTTGGTTCGTTAACTCACCAAACTTCACCCAGGATGTAAGTATTTTAACTCTCTGAAAGCCAGGTAGTTAGTACTTTAAATCATCGAATCTCAGGTAGTTAGTACTTTAACTCATCGAGTCTCAGGTAGTTAGTACTTTAACTCATCGCATCTCTGGTAGTTAGTTCGTTAACTCACCAAACCCCAGGTTGTAAGTATTTCAACTCTCTGAAAGCCAGGTAGTTAGTACTTTAAATCATCGAATCTCAGGTAGTTAGTACTTTAACTCATCGAATCTCAGGTAGTTAGTACTTTAACTCACCAAACTTCAGGTTGTAAGTATTTTAACTCACTAAAAGCCACGTAGTTAGTACTTTAAATCATCAAATCTCAGATAGTTAGTACTTTAACTCATCGAAGCTCAGGTAATTAGTACTTTAACTCACAAAAGCTCAGGTTGGTAAGTATTTTAACTCACTGAAAGCCAGGTGGTTAGTACTTTATATCATCTAATCTCAGGTAGTTAGGTATAATGATGTAATCATGTTATTTATGCTCCATAAACATGTTCCTGTTCGAGAGAGAAAAACCTCGTACGACGCCATGATGTTTCATTCCTTCACTTACCATGGTAGACCCTTTCTCCACTTTACTAAGCATACTACTTGAGTCTGTGATGAAGACAATGTGTGTTGCAGTGGTCTCCTCTAATCAACGGAATGCCTCTGTTGCTAACTTCACCTCCATTCTCATGCTGGAGGTCGTAGCCTCATATGCCAGACTCTCCTTTTTCAAGAATCGTCCATTAGCCTTCGCAATGAAACCCCAACCACTGCGTTTGTTTCTAATCATCAGTATAGATCACTATGTTACCTTGATGTGTATTACTCTGGATCAGTTGTTGCACCTCAAACTCTGTGCGGCCCGCTGCCCAGTGTCTTCACTCACAACCCAGTGTTACTAGTACATTGATAGATGGGGGAACCCTCGGTGCAATGCAGTTGACTCTCTCCGCGTTACGCCGTGTGTACTGTTGGGTGGAAAACACACACGCTGACACACGCCCACAGAAGTAAAACTCAAGTACTGTCCACAGCCAGCGATGTCAAGGTTGTTTGTCTGTGCTGACATCTTTGTTTACACTTATCTGGTGAAACATTGTTTTGAAATTGGTATTTTGATTTTACAACATGCACGGTGGAAAGTGGAGGTCAATTGGAAACAGCCACATCATACTTCCCCAAAACAAGTTTATGGGCAATTATTCACACAGCTAGATTTATGATGGAGTGGCATGTTTATAAACTATATACCAGTGATGGATGTATTTCCGTATCTTCATGATCATGATCATGATCATCATGATCATGATCATGATCATCATCATCATCATGATCATCATGATCATCATCATCATGATCATCATCATCATCATCATCATCATCATCATCATCATCATCGTCGTCGTTGTTATCATCCTTATCATCCTCCTCTTCATCACTATGATCATCATCATCATCCTCATTATCATCATCATCATCGTCATTCTCAAGTATGTCCAGACTTTGGTCTGTCCGTGCAGTTTCCTGGTCACTCAGGTTCACTATGGTCAGTCTTACACTGAATGTGAAATAGAACCTGGTTTGTTTACAGCGACTCATGGAACGTTCGTGAACAAATTAGGAAGAGCTTGGAAGCAACAGAGATGTGGTTCCTGAGACAAATAGACTAGACTGCCAGAGTAACTGACATGATTGCCTGCAGGGGGTAATACACTAGAATATCTTCTTCTTCTTCTTCTTCTTCTTCTTCTTCTTCTTCTTCTTCTTCTTCTTCTTCTTCTTCTTCTCCTTCTTCTTCTTCTTCTTCTGCGTTCATCCGGAGAGTTGTTTCGGACGTGATTGTGCTGAGCCTGTTTACAGCAGAGCTGCGTTCTTGCGCCGTTAGACCGACACATCCGACTTATGTAGGCATTTTTTGACCGGGTTAACCTTCCAGGGAACTAGAATATTATATACAGCAATAATAATAATAATAAACAGATATAAAATAGAGGTCACAGTCAGATGCTGGATCCACGGAGAAGAGGATACTGACGCAGTTCGTAATTCCGCATACCCGCGTTTGAAACATAGCTGCGGGCGATTTGGCAGCAGACCGCATTGCTTTGGTTTTTTTACGATATGGTATGGGTGCCGGTCGTTCACGAAGCAATGACAAACTACTGAAAGTAAACTTGCCAAGAGATCACAACAGCAAAGAATGCTGGTGTTGACTGCGACGTCCTGTAAAGGATATGCAACTTCTTTTTTTTCCCATTTTCAGATATAATTGAGCTACCATATGACAGTAGACGGTACAACTTGCTTTCTGTTAGCGCCGAATGTTGGATCTTAGTCAGATATAATTGAGCTACCATATGACAGTAGACGGTACTACCTGCTTTCTGTTAGCACCGAATGTTGGGCGGCACTCACCAAACCCCATACTCCACACTGTGCCAACGGATTCGACCGGAGAAGCGCAACTGGGAGGGTACAAGCCTTACCCTAGTGAGAGAAAATGCCACCTAAAGAGTAAATGTCATGACAGGGCAGACCAGGCCCTAAGCCTTGGTCAGCAACTGGTCTAGGATCGAAGCTCCGACAGGCGGACAGTTAGAGTATTGCTTTGCTGATCCGACAGCTTCTGCAGCTGGTCTGGTTCCAGACGTATTGATGTCACCTTTCCTCTGGAGTAAACTAGACAGGCCGAGAGAGGGATCATGCTGCACGGGCAACACATGGTCTCTAACTTTAGCCCAGGCTTTGTGCTATGGAGGGATACAACACCATCCCTGGTCCCCGCCATGGGCTGCAGTTATTATGCTTTATGTGAAGCACAATGTAACAAACTATCATCTGTCAAGACGGCAGCAAGAGTGGTAGCAGTAACAGAGAGTCAGATATCATTCTTTGATCATGTGATGAGAAGAGAGGTATTGTCAAACATCATTCTTTGATCATGTGATGAGAAGAGAGGTATTGTCAAACATCATTCTTTGATCATGTGATGAGAAGAGAGGTATTGTCAAACATCATTCTTTGATCATGTGATGAGAAGAGAGGTATTGTCAAACATCATTCTTTGATCATGTGATGAGAAGAGAGGTATAGTCAAACATCATTCTTTGGTCACGTGATGAGAAGAGAGGTATTGTCAAACATCATTCTTTGGCCATGTGATGAGAAGAGAGGTATTGTCAAACATTGAAACGACTGGATAGATCATTGGGAAAAGAAGCAGTGGCAGACTGAGATAAATGATTCAGGATAGAGTGAAACGAGGGCATGGAGGAATGTCTTCAGCAGAGTTGATCCAGTACAATAAGAACCGAGATCTGTGGGAAAACATGATCGCCTATTTCAGTTGACACCATATATGATGATGATGATCTACTGCCCATACTGCAGAGACACATGATGCCACCGGTTGAGCCTACAACGGGTATTTGTACGTGGATCAAGTTATTATATGATTGTAAAATAACTAATAGTTTTGGGACTCTTCGCTGACTGTTGAAGATGAGAACTGAGCACGTATGGGAATACCCCGAGTGAAGCGATGTCGGTTCTTGACGCTACTCATCTCAACTTAACTCATCCTAATTATTTCTTTGTGTCCAACCATATAAAAGCCTCAGTGTGGTCAATAAAGCACATATATAGATCTCTGTTCATTTCAATCATTCTTTCTATTAATGTTCTCAAGTTGTGTATGTTATTGTTTGTGTCCTTACCTTACACAAATCCACACTGCTCATCTCTGATTATTGGTTTTATTTTATTTCTTGTTCTTCTCATTATAATTCTCAGTGGTAGTTTAGTTAAAGACACATTAAATTAAGTGTCCGATGTTCTCCACAGCACGTTACAACTCAACTCAACTCAACTCAACACAACATGAACAGTCATGACAAAGTATGCAGGCAGCAACAACGTAATTCTGTACTCTCACTAGAGAAAGGCCTACTGTATATGGTGCGACAAGATACAGGCTCACGGTGTATGGTTCTACTAGATAAAGGCCTATTGTATATTATACTACTAGATAAGGCCCACTGTATATAGCCAGATGAACCACCATGTATCCATGCCATCATGGCAAATCGGAGATGCGGCTCTAGATCCACATTTTGTCTGGTTCCAGTGATACTGGACGGGTCACGTTGTCATGATCCGGTGATACTGGACGGGTCACGTTGTCATGATCCAGTGATACTGGACGGGTCACGTTGTCATGATCCAGTGATACTGGACGGGTCACGTTGTCATGATCCAGTGATACTGGACGGTCACGTTGTCATGATCCAGTGATACTGAACGGGTCACGTTGTCGTGATCCAGTGATACTAGACGGGTACACGTTGTCATGATCCAGTGATACTAGACGGGTCACGTTGTCATGATCCAGTGATACTAGACGAGTCACGTTGTCATGATCCAGTGATACTAGACGGTCACATTGTTATGATCCAGTGATACTGAACGGTCACATTGTTATGATCCATTGATACTGGACGAGTCACGTTATCATGATCCAGTGATACTGGACGAGTCACGTTGTCATGATCCAGTGATACTGAACGGTCACGTTGTCATGATTCATTGATACTGGACGAGTCACGTTATCATGATCCAGTGATACTGGACGAGTCACGTTGTCATGATCCAGTGATACTGAACGGTCACGTTGTCATGATCCATTGATACTGGACGAATCACGTTATCATGATCCAGTGATACTGGACGAGTCACGTTGTCATGATCCAGTGATACTGAACGGTCACGTTGTCATGATCCATTGATACTGGACGAGTCACGTAGTCATGATCGTGTCAGCCGCTTTGTCTCCCAGAAAATGTCATGACACTAATTTTATGAAGATGGGTCTATGTGGATTTGAACCCAGGGTCAGAAGACAGACAGGTGAATGTCTTGGCCACCAGACCAGGGTGTCGCCAGTAACTACATGCTGAAGGAACGAACGAACGAACTTTATTTTCAAATGGTCACAAATTGGGCACGCAAGCCCGTCGTACATTCAGCCCTTCGAACCACTTATCTTTCGCACATCAGGTATGTATTGTGCATGCTACATGCACATAGGAAAAACATTGTCAAATGAATGTTGTGAAGATATACAGTGCATATTGCCATGTTATAAGACAGGCAGGCAGGCAGACAGGCACACACACATACATACACATATACACATGTATAAACACATTCATACATACCTACATACACACATTCATACATTCATACATCATTCACACAAACTCGAACAGTTATACACCCACTCCATAGCTCACAAATACACACTCCCTCGCACGCACACATACACACTCACAATCATAAACACACAAGAGGATGGGATCTGAATCTATGGACTAACAGTTCCATGTGCAATGAAGTGGATCTGTTGACTAACTAATTAACTAACGGGGGTTGAGTGGTTTCGAGGTATGGTGACCGCCTCGAGTGATTGAGGTCCCGGGTTCAAGCCTCGGTGAGGGCCTGGATTTTTTCACGTGGACTTCTAATAGCAAAAATTTCCCCTAGTCTCTGGATAGTGAGATCGGACGCCTGTGTGTATTGTTGCGCACGTAAAAACATCCCTTGGCAGTTGGAAATCGAAAAAGTGTAGCCTAACGGCGCTGCCCGGGCAAAATTTCGAGTTAAAAATCTACCCAAAGTATTTCAGGATTCTCGCCGGTGCTACGGAGTTCGCGCACTGAGCTGATATTCTCCGGACTTAGGCTTGAGTTAGAAGTAGAACGGAGCACTTATGGGTAACACCCGTGTGTCGTGATGTTGATCCGTCGACTAAACTAAACTAAACTAAACTAAACTAAACTAATTAACTAAGGCAACAGCCACTCTGTTAAGTACAGTAATAAATTTGTTACACGGCAGTTTCTTGCTAGGTTCTTGTGACGTGATAAGGAAGGCTATCACCCCGTTTTATGGGCATCAGAGGAGGCAGGGGGAAATATCAGGCCAATATTTTCTCTATGTATTCAGATTTACAACAACAACAACAACAACAACAACAACAACAACAACAAGAACACAGTAATTACGAGCTCATTTAACAAATAGAACGTTTAAAAAATAAAAATAATTTTAGCTTTAGCAATGAACAAATATAAACATTGCGTTTTATTGAACAGTACAATGATACCAACGGTGATTTGGGAATACAGCCCCCTTGTGACGTTAATTAACCGATCTAAACGACACTTTAACATTTGGTCATTATAGTTATAATTGTAAATGTGTACACAAACGCAATCAAGAAATCGCATCTAGTATTGTTTACATAGGCATAGAAAACATGAATTCTTGTCAGTTTTTCGTACAGTGTGCAGTTTTCCCATAAGCTTTGTTGGCAAGGCTTGTCAACACTCCTCGAGAACATAGAAAGACAGCAAAACGGTAACGATCAATATTATATTGTAGGAATCGTTTGACAACAAAGAAGGCATGCAGAGTATTATTGACATAAGCAAGGCAGAAACTGACGTACCTGTTGACTTGTCGGAATGTCGGGCAGGTGTCTGGCGGGGCTTGCCTGGGCAGCCGTTCAGTGCTGGCTTAGAGAATTAATTACGAACAGAAATCCAAGATGGCGGTCTGTTCCCGCCTGCTTAGTGCGACAGTCAAAGGACTATCTGGTTGCATAAATTTACATTAGTCAAGATGGGGACGGGCGCTAAGTCAACAGTGGTTACTTAGAAAGTTGAGTAATAAAACAGTTGTTAGTTTGATATTATTATGGGGCGGGACAACGTTTAGCCAAATTGCGCATCTGGGCACTCTTTGCCAAAACTGTCTGTGTTGAACAGTAAATTACTACGCCTTCAAAAATACGACAAAAAATGGCGTGTGGGTGGTGCCTGTGATTTCAAGTACCCATTTTTGGGCTGTAATCTATTTTAGTATATTCACATGTAATATACTTCACTATCATCATGTGTCCCTGCTAGCGGGCGTTGCAATTCACGTCTCTCCACAGATCTCGGTCCTTGATGGTCTGGATCAACTCTGCTGATGATATCCCTCTGTGCTGCCGGCTCGTTCCATCCAGCATTCCTTCTGTCTGTATCTATTTCTTCTGCCACCGATCTGTCCAGTCTGTAAAATGTTTATGTTGATGCTGTCTGCGTCTTTTGTCATGTCTGGTTATTTGAGTTGAGCTCAAAAACAGACTTCACAGCATTCGGAATATTCTCTTACATGCTCCGTCCTCATTTTCAACAGCCAGCGAAGAGGCCCAACAATGGATGATGTTGTGTATTGCGACACGAGCTGGATGTTATGTCATGGGACAAGAGGCGGGTGGTTTGTACGGAGACATGCGATGGATATTATGTCATGGGACATAAGGTGGGTGTTGTGCAGGGACAGGTATAGGGGCATATTCACAAATGGACTGAGACATACTCACAAATGGACTGAGACATATTTACAAATGGACTGAGACATATTCACAAATGGCCTAGATGTATTCACACATGGATACAGACATATTCACAAATGGACACAGATATATTCACCAATGGACACAGACAGATTCACAAATGGACATAAACATATTCACAAACGGACAGTCAGATTTTTACAAATGGACAACTAAACTTTAAAAAAATATGCATGCAAGTTGTTAAAAATGGACAGACACGGGTCTAAGCAAAGATATAATTAAAGCAGCAGTTAAGAAAAGGATCACAGAATAATGGACGCGAACTTGGAATCCAAACTTGACAAGAAGGTATTCGTACAACGGGTTGTGTGCTCAAGAGGAAAACAAAAGACATGTCAGTTTACAAATAAACAAACAGTTACTTGCAATGAAACCATAATGAGATTGCAACTTTGATTAGCAGGTTTGTCTACATAAAACACAGAAACTTTCCTAAATGGTTAGGTGTGTTTTACGATTATTTCTGTCCTGTAACTTTACTGAATACCACTCCATGTCTTGTAACTTTACTGAATGCCACTCCATGTCTTGTAACTTTACTGAATACCACTCCATGTTTTGTAACTTTACTGAATGCCACTCCATGTGTTGTAACTTTACTGAATACCACTCCATGTGTTGTAATTTTACTGAATATCACTCCATGTGTTGTAACTTTATTGAATACCACTCCATATCCTGTAACGTTACTAAATGCCACTCCATGTCTTATAACTTTACTGAATGGCATTCTATGTTTTGTAACTTTACTGATTGACATTCTATGTTCTGTAATTTTACTGAATGATGTCCTACGTTCTATAACTGTTCCATTCTATGTCCTGTAACGTTACTGACTGATTTACTAAGGCCTACAACTCGACTGAACGATGTCCTATGTCCTACAACTTTACCGAATGATTTCTTATGTCCCCTAACTTACTGAATGATGTCCTATGCCTTCTAACTTGTTGTGTTTTTTTGCGTATCCTTTTACAGGACTTAGCTGTCAACAGCAGCATCTTTCAGCTGTCTGTTGATCTCTTGGCAAGATTACGCTCAGTAGTTTGCCATTGCTTTCTGAGCGGCCGGCTCAGTATCCGCAAGTCACGAGCGGGGGTCGAACCACCTCAGTTCTCGCTCCGCTGCGAGACTCTGCGTGATAAACGGGATTACAGAGAGAAAGTGTTGTAACCCCACAGCCAGAGAGACCGGCCTTCTAACTTGACTGAAGATAATTCTATGTCTAGCAACTTGACTGTAAGACTAGGCTCGTGCTACGATTGCTCCCCTACATATCTCTAAAACTGCTGCATGCATGTCACAAACAAATGCAATACCTTTAACTTGTTTTATCATTCCTGTGTACAGACAAGACCACCAGCCAACAACATTTACAATAAACAAAGGAAACATGGAAGATGCCATAATGTGTGCTTTCATTTGCTCCAAATTTACATCAATTGAGTGGCAAGCAACATAAAGTAGAACGGAATGATAATTAGCAAATCGAGTAGACGAACATATACCAGTGAGGGTGGAAAAGAGAGTTAATCAGTCTTCCGGAATCACTGTGCAGTCGAAAAGCTATAAAACGCCCTTCTTGTCGATTTCTCAACGATTAATAAATAATGGCTATAACGTTAACAAAACAACAACAAAAAACGTTTCGCGTACTGTATTCCACGAACAAAAAATGATTGCTCAAATATAATGAGATGTTAGCAATTAGGCGGTTCCAACCAATTGTATGCAAACAGAAAAAGTTCATATTAAGATTGAAATTACCGTGCGGATAATATATACTAATTATTCGAACAATACCTGTGACTATGTGTTTTAATTGTTTCAGCTTAAGTATTATTGTGGAATATGCCAGTCAATAAATTATGCAACATATTATTTGTGAATTTTGTGCTTAAACAATGGAGACAGTATGCAAGAAGTAAAAAAAAAAAAAACATGGCGCAGTAGTGTAGAGAATGAAACAGCATGAAGGACCTATGAAATAACGAACGAACTTTATTTTCTCAGGGTTAAGAATTTGGCACCCATGTAATATAATAATATATAATAATGCATTAATTGTCATTTTAATTTATATCTGTCATATCATAGAATACGTGCATTGTAATTTATAGATTGGTATACTGTAATAACTGTAACTTCTAACTTGATATAATGTAGTAAATCTATTATCTCATCATTGGCACCTTGCCGTCTTGACAGACGATAGTTTGTGCTTTAAAAAGGCATAATAACTTTTACCTATGGCGGTAGCGAATGTGACTGATAAGGCCAATTTGCGCTGTAAATGTCCGTTCACAGTGGGTGCATGTGAACACGTGGTCATTTCCACCATCGTGCACCATCTTACGTCTCAAACGCTCGGTGTGTGACTTATCTGCAATAATGTTCTCCTTTGTCTTTATTCCATTTCTGATGTTTGCCCTCCATGCAACACGTTCAGCGGCGACTTGCTTCCAATGTGCATTATCAAAGCCTGTATCAATCATGTCCCGCTTACACACATCTTTGTATCGTAGTAGAGGCCGACCCTGAGATCTCTTACCCATCTGTAATTCACCAAACAAGATTCCTTTGGTATTCTACCATCATCCATCCTCCTAAGATGCCCTATCCATCTAAGTCTACGAAGACTGGGCATGGAATAAACTGTCACACAACCTGATCTTTCCAATACTTCAGTATTTGTGATTTTGTCTTGCCACTTAATACCAAGAATTCTTCACAGACACCGCATATGAAAGCTGTTTAAACGTTTCTCTTGGTGTGAGTAAGTTGTCCAGGCTTCACTGCTATAAAGAAGAGTACTAAGGACACATGCTTGATAGACAAGGACTTTTGTTTTTGCAGTAAGCTTCCTGTTCTCCCAGACTCTTTTTCTTAACCTGTTCATTGTTGTTGCTGCCTTACCAATCCGGATGTTGATTTCCTGATCTAGGGATAATTTGCTATTTACCACTGATCCTAGATATGTAAAATGGTCTACCATCTCTAGTTCGGCGTCGTCAATAAAGATTGATGGTACCCCCATGTGCACCTTGTGACATAATCTGTGTCTTCTTTTTGCTAATTGTTAAACCAAATTCACAACAAGCATTGGAGAATGCAGATAGTAGACATTGCAATTCTTCCTCAGAGTGGGTCGTAACTGCAGCATCATCTGCAAAAAGCAACTCTCTGATCAGTACCCTCCTAATTTTGGTCTTGGCCTTCAATCTCTGAGCATTGTAGAGGCCACCATCTGAGCGTGAGTGAATGTATATACCACCATCCTGATCACGAAAGGCATATTTCAGTAGAAGTGAAAAGTATATTCCAAAGAGGGCGGGAGCTAGTACACAACCTTGCTTAACTCCACTCTTTATTTCAAATTCTTCAGAAGTTGCACCATCAAACTTGATTATACACTTCATGCCTGTGTGGAACGATTCCACAATGGACAGAAGAGTTGGTGGGCATCCAATCTTCTTTAGTGCCTTGAACAGACCCTCACGACTGACCAAATCAAATGCCTTTGTGAGGTCGATGAAGGCAATAAACAGTGGTTGATTCTGTTCACGGCATTTTTCTTGCATTTGTCGCAATGAGAATATCATACCAATGGTAGACCGGTTCTGTCGAAAGCCACACTTTGATTCGGCGTAGACTTGATCTCCCAGGACTTGAAGTCTGCGCAGAACAATTCTGGCAAATACTTTTCCAACAATACACAGAAGTGAGATACCCCTATAGTTGTTGCAGTCGCTCCGATCGCCCTTGTTCTTGTACAGCGTTATGATGCTTGAATCTTTGAAATCCTGTGGGACTTGTCCTTCTCGCCAGCATAGCTCTATTAGCTGGTGGATCTGTAGAGTGAGTGTGTCTTGCCCACTCCTGATAACCTCTATTGGAATCCCATCCTTACCTGGAGCCTTGCCAGATGTAGGTTCATTTATAGCACACTTAACTTCTGTTATGGTGGGAAGTGTGTCCAGGTGGTCAAGAGTTGGTAGAGCCTCTATGTCGTTGAGGGCATCATCCGCTAGTTTGGTCTCACTTGCTCCAAATAGTGCTCTACCCATCTGTCCATCTGCTGTTTCTTATCAGTGATGATTTCACCAGTCAAGGTTTTCAATGGTGCACTTATTTTGACCACTGGACCACAGGCTTTCTTTATCCTTCATACATGCTTCTTATGTTTCCCTTATCACTTGCGATTTGAATGGACTCACATAACTTGATCCAATAATCATTCGCACACTGCCTGGCAGCCTTTTGCACATCCTTCCTAGCTTGCCTTAGCTCACTCAGAGTGTTACGCGTTGGTCTTTCTTTGTTTCTTAAGAGAGCTTTCTTCTTCTTATCAATCAAGGGCTGCAGAGTCTATTATCTCATATGATTTGATATAATGCATTACATCGTTCATTATTTCCAGCTTCACCACTATTAATAAACATATCGGCATTTCTAGCTCCAAATAATGTAATAACCGTAACATAATTTCATTACTGATATAATATAATACATATATTATCATTTCTAGATTGATATAAATTATTAAATACAATATCATTTCTAGAGTAATATAATAAATATATTTCGTATCATTTGCAGAATGGTATACTGTAATAAATATATTACCATTTCTAGATTGGTATAATGTAATAACTATAACATGATTTCATTACTGTTATAATCTAATACAAATATCATTTCTAGATCGGTGTAATGAAATAAATATATTATCATTTCTAGACTAATATAATGTGATACAGATACTGTCATTTCTAGCTGAAAGTAATGCCATAAATCTGCTATAATTGTTAAGTTGTTATAATTAAATAAATTTTTTTATTAGTTCTGGCTATATATATATATATATATATATAATTAATCTTGAAATAATGTAATAAATCTATGATAATTTATATCTATGTCATAAATCTATTACAATTTCTAGATATGTCATAAATCTATTATAATGTATAGGTTGATATAATAAAATAAATATATTATACAACTCTACAAAAAGAAACAAATTGTTTCGTGCCAAACATTTTAACCTGATTTCGCATAAATGAGGCCTTCTAAATCCAAATATCACGTGTATTTGTCTGTAGCAGTTCTAGTTTTTGAGATACAGGCATTTGTGTATTTAATTAATATTAGTACAGTATTTTCTATATAAGATTCGGGGGGCGGGGGGGGGGGGGGGGCATTGCTATCTAGTCTCTTACAAAACTTGGAATTCCAATGGTTTGGAGAGAGCCCAAGAACCACTATGCTGACTGTAATTTCTGTGTTGCCAATTTTAAAGTAATTCATGGAAAAAATCAAAAAAAATGGAAACATCCAGATTTAGATTCTGCTAGACGACCTGTTCCACACGGAGATGACATACCAATTCCAGCTTTCAGTCAGATTTCAGATTCACTGCTAGAAGATGAAACAGCAGTGGCATGTTGAACGACAAGTGACAGTGATTTCGAAGATGATTTTCCAGCTGTTCAACGCTTCGACCCGGGTGAACTGGATGATTTAATCCGAGATATATATCTCTGCAAGGAACCTTCAAAACTGTTGGCTTCAAGATTGAAAGAAAAATATTACTGACTGCTGAAACACAGGTTACATTTTATTGCAGCAGACAGCAAGATTTTCTACCATTCTTTTGTAAAGAAAACAACGTTGTGTTTTGTACTAATGTAGGAAGTCTTGTAAACGAAATGAGTGTAAGTTATACACCAGATGAGTAGCGACTTTTCATTGACAGCTCTAATGGTAACAAATATGGCTCAATGCCAATTGCCTATTCTACTACAATGGAGGAAGAGTATGCTACAATAAGCGCAATTCTGACTGAAAATATTGACGTATTTGGAACATAACTGGGTGGTTTGTGTAGATCTTAAAATTATGAACTTCTATCTTGGACAGCAAAGGGGATTCACCAAATATCAATGCTTTATATGTGTGTGGGATAGCAGGGCAAAAGATACGAACTGAACAAATAAACTTGTGGTCATTGAAGAATGAATTTAAAGTTGGAGAAGAAAATATTGTCTACAAGTCTCTCATTGTTCGAAAAAGAGTACTACTGCCACCATTACATATAAAGCTTGGCTTAATGAAGTGTTAAGGCAGTGAACAAAGATGGTACCTGTTTTAATTATTTATGCAAACAGTTTTCGGAATTGAGCATAGCAAAACTTAAACCTGGAATATTGTATGGACCTCAACTTAGAAAGTTAATCAACGATCCACATTTGATTGATTCCATGAACATAACAGAGTCCACAGCCTGGTCATCATTTCTTTAGTTATGCAAAACCTTCTGGGTAACTTTAAAGCAGACAATTATTCTGAATTAGATGAAAACATGCTGTCAAGTTTTTGTAAGCTTGGATGCAATATGAGCATAACATTCCACTACCTCCATAACCATTTATAATTTTTTCTCGTGAATCTTGGCGACTTTAGTGAGGAGGAGTGAGTGAAAGATTTCATTTAAGATATAAAAACAATGGAAGAGAGATACCGGGGACTTTGGGATGTCCACATGATGACAGATTACTGTTGAACACTTAAGCATGATTGTCCGGGCATATGACATTCCAGGAAATCCTCCAAAATATGCTTTTTGTGTGTTGACTACAGATTTTTAAATAAAAATGCTACTGAAAAAGTTTTAATACACTTTTGGTGTTTTATCAATTAATCAATCATATGCCATACCGGAAAGCGTTGGCGGTCATAACTCGCCATTTCACTCAATCACCAGAGTCGTGGATCAGCTCAGTGTTCCTGTCTCGTCCATGCCATGTGGCCAAACCATCCAGTCCTCTCGGCCTTCCTCTTGGTCTGTTCCCTTCGATCTTGCCAGTTGTCACCAAGTTCTCCAATCCATTTCTTCTCATAACATGTCCAAAAATTTTTGACTGTCCACGTCTAATTTCTCTAATCAATTTACGATTGTCATTTGTCTCCTGTAGTACTTGGTCATTGGTTTTTCTGTCTGACCATGGTATTCTTTGCATTTTCCTCTGAAACCACATTTCTGCAGCCATCAGATGTTTTTCAGCTTGACTGCTCCTTGTCCAAGTTTCACATCCATACAAAAGAACAGGCTCTATGTATCCCCTCAACACTCTTTTTCTCGTTTCAATTGACCTCTTTTTATCAGAATGTTTTTCATCTTGCTAAAGTCTACTTTCGCCATTGCGATTCTTGTTCTAATCCCTTCAAGGCATCTCCCATCAGATGTTATGACTGTTCTGAGATAATTGTACCGATTCACTTGTTGAAGAAATTGTTTCAGATCCTGCGCATTGTCTGCAATCAATACTGTATCATGTGAATATCTAATGTTATTGAATGTTTCGTCCTGCAATGCTGATGTCATTTATATCTTCTACATTTCTGAAAATATTTTCACTGTATAGGGAGAAAAGATCTGGAGACATTACACATCCCTGCCTAACACCTCTCTTAATAGGCTGATATTGTCCCATTTCATTATCAATCCTTATGGCAGCTTGTTGTTTCCAATATATGTTTTTTATAGGTCTAATGTCTTTCCCATTAATTTGTAGATCTGCAAGCATATCCACCATGTTGACATGTCTAACTCTATCAAAATCCTTTGTATAGTCAATAAAGCAAAAATTTATATCCTTGTTTACTTCTATAGCACGTTCAATAACTGTTCGCAGCATATACACAGCAATTACTGTACCCTTTCCTTCTACAAACCCACATTGTTCTTCCCCTATTTCAGGTTGTATTTTCTTCCTCATTCTTTGCATGATAATTCGTAGCAAAATCTTTGTGATGTGACTCATTATACTAATTGTGGTGTTTTATATGAAGGCAATAAAGGCACAGTAATTACTACAGTTTAAATGCCACCAATGGCACCTAACTATAAACTTATACATAACAACTGCCCTACTAATAAAGTCATTCTTAGTTATCTAAAAAAAACTAGAGCTGATAGAAAAAAGTCTGATTACATTTGTGGAATCGGCAACACAAAATTTCCCAAGAACAGCCATACAATTTAAGACGCCAACATGTGTGTAGACCATTGACTTCTAGAGGAGGCCAGCGTGGTAGAGTGGATAATACCATGATTCCGAGATAGCGGGTTCAACCTCTACACCGATCAGTTGGATTAAAATGTTGACTTCTCGACCTTGACTTCATCACCATCATCCAGCGTCTTGTCGGCTGGCGTGGGCGATCATGCCTCTCCACAAGTAAAGATCTCCGACGGCATAGATCAATTCGTGTGTTGACTCCCTTCCGTGTCATGACACTAGACTGTCAAGAATTTTCTCACGCTGTCTTCCTCTATCTCTCTTTCCACAAATCTTTCCTGGTTGTCACAATTTTCCAGTTTTTGTCTTCTCATATTGTGGTCAAAAAATTATGACTGCTTCTTTCTGATGTTTTGTCATAAGTTGTCTTTGCGACTTAGCTTCCCTCAAAACGTCCAGATTGCTTATTTTAACTGTCCAGGGAATTTCCAGTAATCTTCTATAAACCTACATCTCCAGGCTTCTGGTGATCTGTTCGCCTGTTAACTAATTGTCCATGATTCGCAGCCGTATATTAAAACTAGTTCTATGTAACATGCAAGAACACTTTTTATAACTTCCATGGACAAGGACGTATTGCGTCGTTAACTAAGGGACGTAAATTACAAGTACCTCAGAAGTTGGAGTGGGTTTGCCTGATGGCCAGGGACAGTGATCAAATCCACACGCAAAAATCAGTCCAGTGCACTAGATGGAGTAGGACGTATGTGGACTACGCTTGATTTCAAAGCGAGCGAACTCAAACAAAGTATACTAATAATAACGTCTAGTCTTGTGTAATATAATACATCTACTATCTCTACTAGGTTAATATAATGTAATACGTATATTATAATTCACAGGTTGACATAGTATAATACATCTACTATCTCTACTAGGTTAATATAATGTAATACGTATATTATAATTCATAGGTTGACATAGTATAATACATCTACTATCTCTACAAGGTTAATATAATGTCATACATATATTATAATTCATAATATAATACATCTACTATCTCTACTAGGTTAATATAATGTCATACATATATTATAATTCACAGGTTGACATAATATAATACATCTACCATCTCTACTAGGTTAATATAATGTCATACATATATTATAATTCATAGGTTGACATAGTATAATATGTCAACCATCTCTACTAGGTTAATATAATGTCATACGTATATTATAATTCATAGGTTGACATAGTATAATACATCTACTATCTCTACTAGGTTAATATAATGTCATACATATATTATAATTCATAATATAATACATCTACTATCTCTACTAGGTTACTATAATGTCATACATATATTATAATTCACAGGTTGACATAATATAATACATCTACTATCTCTACAAGGTTAATATAATGTAATACGTATATTATAATTCACAGGTTGACATAGTATAATACATCTACCATCTCTACTAGGTTAATATAATGTCATACGTATATTATAATTCATAATATAATACATCTACTATCTCTACTAGGTTAATATAATGTAATACGTATATTATAATTCACAGGTTGACATAGTATAATACATCTACCATCTCTACTAGGTTAATATAATGTCATACGTATATTATAATTCATAATATAATACATCTACTATCTCTACTAGGTTAATATAATGTAATACGTATATTATAATTCATAGGTTGACATAGTATAATACATCTACCATCTCTACTAGGTTAATATAATGTCATACGTATATTATAATTCATAGGTTGACATAGTATAATACATCTACTATCTCTACAAGGTTAATATAATGTCATACATATATTATAATTCATAATATAATACATCTACTATCTCTACTAGGTTAATATAATGTAATACGTATATTATAATTCACAGGTTGACATAGTATAATACATCTACTATCTCTACTAGGTTAATATAATGTAATACGTATATTATAATTCATAGGTTGACATAGTATAATACATCTACCATCTCTACTAGGTTAATATAATGTCATACGTATATTATAATTCATAGGTTGACATAGTATAATACATCTACTATCTCTACAAGGTTAATATAATGTCATACATATATTATAATTCATAGGTTGACATAGTATAATACATCTACCATCTCTACTAGGTTAATATAATGTCATACGTATATTATAATTCATAATATAATACATCTACTATCTCTACTAGGTTAATATAATGTCATACATATATTATAATTCACAGGTTGACATAATATAGTACATCTACCATCTCTACTAGGTTAATATAATGTCATACAAATATTATAATTCATAGGTTGACATAGTATAATACATCTACTATCTCTACAAGGTTAATATAATGTCATACATATATTATAATTCATAGGTTGACATAGTATAATACATCTACCATCTCTACTAGGTTAATATAATGTCATACATATATTATAATTCATAATATAATACATCTACTATCTCTACTAGGTTACTATAATGTTATACATATATTATAATTCACAGGTTGACATAATATAATACATCTACTATCTCTACAAGGTTAATATAATGTAATACGTATATTATAATTCACAGGTTGACATAGTATAATACATCTACCATCTCTACTAGGTTAATATAATGTCATACGTATATTATAATTCATAATATAATACATCTACTATCTCTACTAGGTTACTATAATGTCATATATATATTATAATTCACAGGTTGACATAATATAATACATCTACTATCTCTACTAGGTTAATATAATGTCATACAAATATTATAATTCATAATATAATACATCTACTATCTCTACTAGGTTACTATAATGTCATACATATATTATAATTCACAGGTTGACATAATATAATACATCTACTAACACTACTAGGTTAATATAATGTCATACATATATTATAATTCATAATATAATACATCTACTATCTCTACTAGGTTAATATAATGTCATACATATATTATAATTCACAGGTTGACATAATATAATACATCTACTAACTCTACTATGTTAATATAATGTCATACATATATTATAATTCATAATATAATACATCTACTATCTCTACTAGGTTAATATAATGTCACACATATATTATAATTAATAATATAATACATCAACTATCTCTACTAGGTTAATATAATGTCATACATATATTATAATTCACAGGTTGACATAATATAATACATCTACTAACTCTACTAGGTTAATATAATGTCATACATATATTATAATTCATAATATAATACATCTACTAACTCTACTAGGTTAATATAATGTCATACATATATTATAATTCATAATATAATACATCTACTATCTCTACTAGGTTACTATAATGTCATACATATATTATAATTCACAGGTTGACATAATATAATACATCTACGATCTCTACTAGGTTAATATAATGTAATACGTATATTATAATTCATAGGTTGACATAGTATAATACATCTACTATCTCTACTAGGTTAATATAATGTAATACGTATATTATAATTCATAGGTTGACATAGTATAATACATCTACCATCTCTACTAGGTTAATATAATGTAATACGTATATTATAATTCACAGGTTGACATAATATAATACATCTACCATCTCTACTAGGTTAATATAATGTAATACGTATATTATAATTCATAGGTTGACATAGTATAATACATCTACTATCTCCACTAGGTTAATATAATGTAATACGTATATTATAATTCATAGGTTGACATAGTATAATACATCTACTATCTCTACTAGGTTAATATAATGTAATACGTATATTATAATTCATAGGTTGACATAGTATAATACATCTACTATCTCCACTAGGTTAATATAATGTAATACGTATATTATAATTCATAGGTTGACATAGTATAATACATCTACTATCTCTACTATCATGCAAAGAGTTAGGAGGAAAATACAACCTGAAATAGGAGAAGAACAATGTGGGTTTGTAGTAGGCAAGGGTACAGTAAATGCTGTGTATATACTGAGAACCGTAATCGAACGTTCTATAGAAGTAAACAAAGATCTACACCTTTGCTTCATTGACTACACAAAGGCTTTTGATAAAGTGAGACATGTCAACATGATAAGGATGCTTGAAGATCTACAAATTGATGGGAAAGACCTTAGACTTGTAAAAAACATATATTGGAAACAACAAGCTGCCATAAGAGTTGATAATGAAGTAAGCCAATATCAGCCTATTAAGAGAGGTGTGAGACAGGGATGTGTAATGTCTCCAGATCTGTTTTCCCTGTACAGTGAAAATATTTTCAGAAATATTGAAAATATGGAAGGAATCAACATTGGGGGACGATGCATCAATAACATTAGATATGCAGATGATACAGTCTTGATTGCAGACAATGAACAGGACCTGCAAAATTTAGTAGATGCGGTTGTTACACATAGTGAACAACAAGGGTTAGAATTAAATTGTAAAAAGACACAGATTATGGTCGTCACTAAGAAGAACGAAATACCACAGTGTAATATACAAGTAAATGGGAATACTCTTCAACAAGTGAATAGGTACAATTACCTCGGAACAGTAATAACATCTGATGGGAGATGCCTTGAAGAGATTAGAACAAGAATCGCCATGGCAAAAGTAGCCTTTAGCAAGATGAAAAACATACTGACCAATAAAAAGATGTCAATTGAAACGAGAAAAAGAGTGTTGAGATGCTACATAGAACCTGTACTTTTATATGGATGTGAAGCTTGGACAATGAGCAGCCAGGCTGAAAAATATCTGATGGCTGTAGAAATGTGGTTTCTGAGGAAAATGCAAAGAATACCATGGACAGCCAGAAAGACCAACGAACAAGTCCTTCAAGAAACAAATGAAGATCGTAAACTGGTCAGAGACATTAGACGTAGACAGTCACAATTTTTTGGGCATGTTATGAGAAGAAATGATTTGGAGAACTTGGTGACAACTGGTAAGATCGAGGGGAACAGACCAAGGGGAAGACCTAGAAACAAGTATCTGGATGGCTTGGCCTTGTGGCATGGTCGAGACAAAAACACGGAACTGATCCACGACTCTGTTGATCGAGTGAGATGGCAGAACATGACCGCCCACGCTTACCGGCATGGCACATGATGGATGGATGGATCTCTACAAGGTTAATATAATGTAATACGTATATTATAATTCATAGGTTGACATAGTATAATACATCTACTATCTCTACTAGGTTAATATAATGTAATACATATATTATAATTCACAGGTTGACATTATATAATAAATATATTATCATTTCTAGGTTGACATAATATAATAAATGTATTATCATTTCTAGGTTGACATAATGTAATAAATATATTATCATTTTATGTTGACATAATATAATAAATGTATTATAATTTTAGGTTGACATAATGTAATAAATATATTATCATTTTATGTTGACATAATGTAATAAATATGTATTATCATTTCTGGGCTGATACATCGTAGTAAATACAATATTATTTCTGTGTTGACATAATGTAATAAATATATTATCATTTCTAGGTTGACATAATGTATTCAATATATTATCATTTCTGGGTTGATATATTGTAGTTGCATAGCCTTTACAGGACGTAGCAGTCAATGCCAGCGTTTTATGGCTGTTCGTGGTTGCTAGGCAAGTTTAAGTTCAGTAGTTTGCCATTGCTGTCTGAACGACTGGCATCCATATCATTTCAACATAAGGCGGTCTGCTGCCAAATCGCCTACAGCTGTGTTTCGAACGCGGGTGTACGGAATTACGAACTGCGATATATAATTAAATCCAATTGAATAGTGAAAACCACAACTTATATCTTAACATAGCAAAAACAAAGATAATGCATACAGATAAAACTACTATGGAGACAGAAATATATATTAATGAGGAAAATTGGAGGTGGTGGAAAATTTTGAATATCTTGGGTCATTAATTACCAACAACGGCGACACAATGAAAGAAATTAAACGACGAATAGCTGTTGCTCTTCAAAGACTAAAACAACTGAATAAATTGTGCAAAGTGACAGATAGAAGTACAAAAATTAGATTTTTAAGAGCATGCATCTTTCCCATTGGAACATACGCCTGTGAGACGTGGACACTTACTAAACCAGCTGAACAGCGCATAAATGCCTTTGAATATAAATGTTACACACGAGTTCTAAGAATATCTTAGATAAAGAAAAGAACAAATGAATCAATACTTCAAGAGTTGAATATTGAAGAAGGTTGGATATTAAAGACGATAAAAGAAAGAAAATTGAAATATTCTGGCCACTTGAAACTTGCGCGTGTGTAAGTTATTCATCTGTTTTCTTGTTGTGAACTAGACACTTGTTTCATGTAATCCACGTGTATGATTCTAACAAAGCGGCTAAACCGGTAATGTTTGGTGATTCATTGATTGTATTTGTGAAACTTTACTGCAGTTCTACTAGTTCCAGGGTTAGTAATGCACTACCAGAACTAGGGCATCTTCCAACTCATGTCCAGCAGTATTTGCTATCTCACGTAGCTCTCTCCATGTCCTCCAAATATTCATCATCTCTGTCTTTACTTCTCATTATTAGCAATCATAGAGTTAATAAACAAAACGCAAATCACACTATAGTGTGCTATACGAACGATAATCTATTGCTCAGATATATATCGAGGCATTATAAATTAACATATTGTTGCCGTTGCTATGCAAACCGAAGGACTTCCTGTTAAATCTTAGACTTCCGTGGGGATAACGTTTCTCCACATTCAAACACTATCAGTGAATATGTATTTAGTATTTCAGCCAAAGTATTATTCGTTTAATCACTTCATGTGATATATAAGACTGCAGTATGCACCTGATTAGATGCAGCGAAATATGCCAGGCAATAAATCGTGCAACATATTGTTTGTGGCTTCTGTGTTTTATAGATTTCTTCGTGTTTTATAGATTTCTTCTTCTTCTTCTTCTTCTTCTTCTTCTTCTTCTTCTTCTTCTTCTTCTTCTTCTTCTTCTTCTTCTTCTTCTTCTTCTTTCGTTCGCCTGAAATATGTCTATAACTGCAATGTTATAGACGTGGGTAGACTATTACATGGAGTGAATAGACTATAATGAAGTGAAAAGACTCATATATAAAGTGAATAGACTATTATAGGAAGTGAACAGACTCATATATGAATGAAGTGAATTTCTCAAAAAGGATAGAATAGACTATTATATGAAGTGAACAAACTATTATATGAAGAAAGAAGGGTAGAATGTCAGACGGGCCTGCGTGCCCAATTCTTAACCCTTTGGAGACTTCGTCGGCAACTGGCTTAGAATAGAAGATCCACAGTTAGAGCATTGCTTTGCTGATCCGCAGCAACCGCAGCTGGTCTTGTTCCAGACGTACTGGTGTTACCTTTCCTCTGGAGTAAACTAGACAGGCCGAGAGAGGGATCATGCTGCATGGGCAACACATGGTCTCTAAATTCTGCATTGGCTTGGTGTTATGGAGGGGTATAACCAACTCCATGTTGCAAACTATTGCTTGTCAAGGCGGACATACTGACATATAAATATATTGAGACAGAGAGACAGGTTAACTTCGAAAAAAAAAATAGAATACGAGAGAGAGAGAGAGAGAGAGAGAGAGAGAGAGAGAGAGAGAGAGAGAGAGAGAGAGAGAGAGAGAGAGAGAGGGGGGGGGGAACAGACAGACAGAACGAACGAACGAACTTTATTTTCAAAGGATCATAAATTGGGCACGCAGGCCCGTCTTACATTCGGCCCTTCTAATCACTCATCTTTCGTAGATCAATTAACTATTGTGCATGTTACACTGTAGCGAGGTAGGGAGGTTGAGAGACACACTGCGTTGACAGACAGGCTGAAACACGACTGACATACGGTTAGGCAGACAAGACTCCAGTTCAACGATCCAATCAGATAATTAATCGAGTAGACAGGCAAGGTTATAGACAGACGGACAGATAAAACTACAGATAAGTGAATAATTAGATAAACGAACAATTAGAGAGATGGGCAGATAGACTGACATACGATTAGACAGAGAAGACAACAGGTCAACGATCCAAGAAAGCAATTCAGCAAGTAGACAGACAAGCTTATAGACAGACGGCCAGATAAATATACAAATTAATTAATAATTAAACAGACATTTATACTGACAGATAGACAAACAGACAAATAAACTTATAGTTATTCGGGCAAACCAACATTTAGACAGATTAACAGATAGACAAATAAACGTATAGTTAGATAGACAGATAGACATACATACGGACAATTAGATAGATAGATAGACAGACATGTACATGTATAAATCAACATCTACAAGGTTAAGGACAAACGACACGCTTACCAAATTCGGTTACGAGTTCAAGGCAAAAAGAACACAAAGATATAACAGGAGATCAATTGCTTTCAAAACACAAACATTCCACCTCTGTGGAAGCAAAACATCCACAATAATGTTGATCTACCCCGGAGGCCACCCTGTTCAGGCATCAACTGGCTTTTGTTTCGGCTTATGTCTGATTCCAGGGAGTGAGTGCGTGTCGGGGGCCAGAATGACACGATGACTCACCCAGAACCGTGCATACACGAAAGTAAAATGGTGGAAATAGGAAACTTGCTGCATGACCTTGAGCATCGAGACAGAATGCGGTTTTGTTTTCCGTGGATGTAGCAACCGATTACTCACTTAACTGGGCGATAACGTAACATGGCGGTCGTTAAGAACAAAAGAGATGGGGCGATATCGATTCTGTTTGGGAAGGATGGAGCAGAGCGAGTATGGTGATAACATGACCCTTGTTGGTGTCGTGGTTGGGTAAACAAAGAAGGTGTCTTCGTTTCTGCTACATACTCTCTGTCATGTTGTGTAGAGGTGAGTCATCGGCAATGGGAGACAGGTAAATAAGCTAATATCTTCTTCTGCTGATAGTCCATGCTGTGTAGGAATGGTGATCATATCTGTCCACAGACGTTTGTCCTTGTACTGCAAAATCTTCTTATAATTCATGCCACGTGGCGTTGGTGATCATGTCTGTCCACAACCTTCTGTCTCATGTACTGCCAATCTTCTTATAGTCCATACCGTGTGGTGTTGGTGATCATGTCTGTTCACAACCTTCTGTCTCGTGTACTGCCAATCTTCTTATAGTCCATGCCGTGTGGCGTTGGTGATCATGTCTGTCCACAACCTTCTGTCTCGTGTACTGCCAATCTTCTTATAGTCCATGCCGTGTGGCGTTGGTGATCATGTCTGTCCACATCCTCCTGTCTCAAGTGCTGCCAGTCATTTCTGATACTGGTATTCTTCCATACCCTGATGGTAAACTGTCAGCATCTTCTCTCTTGGTCTCCCCCCACCTCTCTTCCCCTCCAGCTTCCTGGTTATGACGACATACTCCACCTTGCCCCTCCTCAGAAATGCCCAAAGAAGGTGAACTGTCCTCTTCTGATGCAGGTAGCCAGTTCTCTTTGTGAGTTATCTTCTTTCAAATTATCTTCTTTGCCCTTGCCACTTGATCACAGTATTTTTAGCATTATTCTGTAAAATCACATCTTCCGCAGCTTCCACATAATTCCCCACTATCCTAGTTGTCCATGATTCGCCTCTTGAAATAAGGACTGGCTCAATATAGCTGTTAAGACCCCTTTCCTCGTCTCGACTGACATAGATACGTTGCACGGAATATTCTTCATTTAGTAACATGTTGCGTTTTGAAAAAATAGTGTCATTAACATCGAACAGTTAGAATAATGAGCCGCGTCACGAAGATTTTGCTTAAGGGGCTGACACACTGACCTTTCAGCCACGGCTCTATCACCCGGCCAAGACTGAGACCCGGGACTTGTGACCGAGGGGCGGACTCACTAATCCCTTAGCTCTATCACCCGGCCAAGACTGAGACCCGGGACTTGTTACCGAAGGGCGGACACACTAACCCCTTAGCGCTATCACCCGTTCCAGACTGAGACCCAGAACTTGTGACCGAGGGGCGGACACTAAAGCGGTTCAGCCGGGCCACAAGCTGATGTGTCATTCAAACAAACGGACTGGGGGGAAAAGAAACAAACAGATGCGGCTAATGCAGGTAAGGTTGTGGATAATACAGGTGAGAAGGCCGCAGACGAGACATCGGCAGGTCGGAGCGCTTGCTCTACCTCCTGTAAGAGGGTTTACCTCTGGACGTAATGTAAACACCCCTCTCACCTGGGTCAAAGATTACGTCTTCCGCGAGGTCACATTGGTTTCCGTGTGCCTTTCTTTCTGTCTTGAGTCATCTTGTGGATTTTTAGATTCCCTTATTCCAGAACGTGGGAAAATGTCACAGAAGTACTTTATCTTTCTTTCTCTGCCTCGAGTATGTCTCTCCTAAGAGTAAAGTATTGCCTCGACTATTTCTCTGCCTCGAGTATGTCTCTCTCACGGTAAAGTATTCCCTCGACTATTTCTCTGCCTCGAGTATGTCTCTCTCACAGTAAAGTATTGCCTCGACTATTTCTCTGCCTCGAGTATGTCTCTCTCACAGTAAAGTATTGCCTCGACTATTTCTCTGCCTCGGGTATGTCTCTCTCACGGTAAAGTATTGCCTGGACTATTTCTCTGCCTCGAGTATGCCTCTCTAACAGTAAAGTATTACCTCAACTATTTCTCTTTCACAGCAAAATCTATCAATATATATCAATCAGGTGTCGTCTCCACAACGACGGTTGGCTGCAATGGATCTCCAACATTGTCTGTCTCTCGCCCTGACTGAACATTCTATCAAACTGCTGTTTGTCCATCTCTTAATGTTATCTTCCCACTTGTATCGTTGTCTACCTCTTGCTCGCTTGCTTTCAACCTTACCCTCCAGTATGGTTTTTGTAAGAATGTAATGTCTTTTAAAGGGGCCGAAATATTTCACTTGCCTCTATTTTATTTCTTATATCAACTCTATCTTCGTTCCCAGTTTGTCTAGAAGCTCTGTATGTGATTGTTTTTGTTTCTATGAAATACAACACATTCTTATGTATATCCACATCTCCAGGTACCTCTATTCGATTTTCCAGTTGCTTGTTCATTATCGAGGCTTCGGCGTGATATAGTAGTGTTGAATATACATAACATTTGACAAATCTCATTTTAATGCCTTGTTAATCCCTCTAGATGTTAATACTGATTTCATAATGTTGAAAGAGTACGTTAGAGAGTAACTAACAACGACTGCGTGGTAGAGACTATGTAAACATTATATAGGACTATAAGACAGAGAAAAACAAATTATTTGATCATATAATGAGAAGAGGGGAATTTGACAACACTCGTGGCCACTGGAAAAGTCAGTATGGAAAGAGGCAGAGGCAGGCTAAGAGAAATGATGCTGGATGAACTGAGACGGTAGCATGGAGAAATATCAACAGCAGAGATGATCCAGAACACCAAAGACCGAAGTCTCTGGAGAGATATGCAATTCCCCCAACAGATGGCAGGGTACGTGATAAAGATGATGATTATATATATACATGAAATTTTATAGGCAGTAAAACACCTGAAGAATTGTAAATCACCAGGATGTGATGAGACACCATCTGAACTAATTAAAACGGGAGGAGAAGAAAATATGTAAATCTATCACGCATTATGTAAAAAGATATGGAAATGTACAATACGACCAAAAGATTGGAAGAGAACTATCTTTATTCCAGCACCAAAAAAGGGCAACCTGAAATTATACACCAACTAGAGAACTGTTGCCCTGATCAGTCAATCAAGTAACATTCTTCTTCTTGGCATCTTGCTGTCTTGACAGACGATAGTTTATTACATTGTGCTTTAAAAAGGCATACAAACTACGACCCATGAGGATAGCCAATGTGACTGATCAGGCCAATTCGCGCTGTAAATGTTAGTCCATAGTGGGTGCATGTGAACACATGGTTATTTTCACCATCACTCACCATCTTACGTCTCACACGCTGTCAGTGTGTGACCTATCTGCAGTCATTTGATCTTTGTCTTTATTCCATTTCTGATATTTGTTCTCCATGCAACACGTTCAGCGGCGACTTGCTCTCAATGTGCATTATCAATGCCTGTATCAATCATGTCCCGCTTACACACATCTTTGTATAGCAGTAGAGGCTTAGCCCGAGATCTCTTACCCATCTGTAATTCACCAAAACAGATGTTTTTTGGTAGTCTGCCATCATTCATCCTCCTAACGTGTCTTATCCATCTAAGTCTACAAGACACCGCCAAACAACCTGATCTTTCCAATACTTCACTGTTTGTGATTTAGTCTTGCCACTTAATACCAAGTATTCTTCTCAAACACCGCGTATGAAAGCTGTTTAAATGTTTCTCTTGGTGTAAGTTGACAAGGCTTCACTGCCATAAAGAAGAGTACTAAAGACACAGGCTTGATATACAAGGACTTTTGTTTTGGCAGTAAGCTTCCGTTCTCCCAGACTCTTTTTCTAAACCTGTTCATTGTTGTTGCTGCCTTACCTTCCTGATGTTGATTTCCTGATCTAGGGATAATTTGCTATTTACCACTGATCCTAGATATGTAAAATGGTCTACCATCTCTAGTTCGGCGTCGTCAATAAAGATTGATGGTACCCCCATGTGCACCTTGTGACATAATCTGTGTCTTCCTTTTGCGAATGGTTAAACCAAATTCAGAACAAGCATTGGAGAATGCAGATAGTAGACGTAATTCTTCCTCAGAGTGGGTCGTAATTGCATTATCATCTGCAAACGGCAACTCTCTGATCAGCACCCTCCTAACTTTGGTCTTCACCTTCAATCGCTGAGCATTGTAGAGGCCGCCATCTGAGCGTGAGTGAATGTATATACCACCATCCTGATCATGAAAGGCATATTTCAGTAGAAGTGAAAAGTATATTCCAAAGAGGGTGGGAGCTAGTACACAACCTTGCTTAACTCCACGCTTGATTTCAAACTCTTCAGAAGTTGCACCATAAGACTTGATTATACGCTTCATGCCTGTGTGGAACGATTCCACAATGGACAGAAGAGTTGGTGGGCAGCCAATCTTCTTTAGTGCCTTGAACAGACCCTCACGACTGACCAAATCAAATGCCTTTGTGAGGTCGATGAAGGCAATAAACAGTGGTTGATTCTGTTCACGGCATTTTTCTTGCATTTGTCGCAATGAGAATATCATATCAATGGTAGACCGGTTCTGTCGAAAGCCACACTGTGGTTCGGGGTAGACTTGATCTCCTAGGACTTGAAGTGTGCGCAGAAAAATTCTGGCAAATACTTTCCAAACAATACACAGAAGTGAGATACCCCTATAGTTGTTGCAGTCGCTACGATCGCCCTTGTTCTTGTACAGTGTTATGATGCTTGAATATTTGAAATTCTGTGGAACTTGTTCTTCTCGCCAGCTTAGCTCTATTAGCTGGTGGATCTGTAGAGTGAGTGAGTCTTGCCCACTCCTGATAACCTCTATTGGAATCCCATCCTTACCTGGAGCCTTGCCAGATGCAAGTTCATTTATAGCACACTTAACTTCTGTTATGGTGGGAAGTGGTAGTTATGATTTCTCCAGTCAAGGTTTTCAATGGTGCACTTCTTTTGATCATTAGATCACAGGCTTTCTTTATCCCTTCATACATGCTTCTGATGTTTCCCTTATCACTTGCATTTTGTATGTACTCGCATAACTTGATCCAATAGTCATTTGCTGCACACTGCCTGGCAGCCCTTTTCACATCCTTCTTAGCTTACCTCAGCTCAATGAGAGTGTTTCATGTTGTTCTTTCCTTGTTTTTTTTTTAAAGAGAGTTATTTTCTTTTTATAACCAGGGGCTGCAGTGTTTTGCTGTTTGTCGCAAACCAGTCCTGCCTCTTACGATCCACAGTGCTATAAACCCCGACTATAAAGAGTTTCCTTAATATTACCCCACTTTTCATCTGCTGTACAATTTTGTAATGTATTAGTGATGACGTCTTCAAGTTGCTGTTGGAACTCAAAGCTCTTATAAGGATCTTGGATGTTAATTATGAGACCAGGGATGGAGTTATACCTCTTCATAGCACAAGGCCTGGGCTGAATTTAGAGACCATGTGTTGCCCATGCAGCATGATCCATCTCTCGGCCTGTTTAGTTTACTCCAGAGGAAAGGAGCACCAATACGTCTGGAACAAAACAAGCTGCAGAAGCTGCCGGGCGGCAAAGCAATGCTTTAACTGTCCGCCTTTCGGAGCTTCGATCCTAGACCAGCTGCCAACCAAGATTTAGGGCCTGGTCTGCCCTGCCATGACATTTTGTCTTTAGGTTGCATTTCTTCGCACCAGCATGAGGGTTGTATTCTCCCAATTACTCTCCTCTGCCCGAAGCCGTTGGCACAATGTGGGGTGTCGGGTTTGGTAAGCGTCGCCCAACATGCGGCGCCAACAGAAAGCAGGTAGTACCGTCTACTGTCATACGGTAGCTCAGTCATATCTGACTAAGACCCAACACAAGTAAAATACTACTAAAAAAAAAAAAAGAAAAGAAGAAAGAAAGAAAAATTCAACTACACATCATAATGGGAAGACTTCATACGATAAAGGAAGAAGAGATTAACGTGCTTCAAGCTAGATTTAGTCAAGGAAGAGGGACAAGAGATCACATACTCAACATGCGTTTAATAACAGAGAAGTGCATAGAATTTAAAGTAAATATAGTCTCGTGTAGTGTAGAGTATTCAAAGGCATTTGATTATAGAATATCGGAAACTTTAGGAAATCATGAAGAAAATGGGCTTTCCATCACATGTAGTACAACTCTGAAAAATGCTCTATCTAGAATCTAGACCAACAAGCAGCGGTTAGAATAGATGACGAAACATCAGATTGATTTGACATCGAGCAAAGAGACCGCCAGGGCTGTGTGCTGTCAACTTTTTTTTTTAACCTGTACGCCGAAAGTATAATGAGAAATGTCAGAGATGATATAAACAGGGAGAAATATGATGCCCTAAATATCGGTGGTCATGAAATACCAGAGATTCGATATGCTGGCGATACAAGGACAACTAATAACCTCAACCCAAAAGAATAGTGAAAATCACAACTTATATCGTAACAGCAAAAACAAAGATATTGCATACAGATAAAACTAACATGGAGAAAGAAATATATGTTAATGAGGAAAAATTGGAGGTAGTGGAAAATTTCGAATATCGTGAGTCATTAATTATCAACAATTGTGACACAATCAAGGAAATTAAAAGACGAATAAATATTGCTCTTCAAAAGCTACGACAACTGAATAAAGTGTGTAGGGGGACAGATAGAACTAAAAACGTTAGATTTTTAAGAGCATGCATCTTTCCCATTGCAACATGCGTCTGTGAGACCCGGACACTTACTAAACAAGCTGAACAGCGCATAAATGTCTTTGGATATAAATATTATAGACGGGTTCCAAGAATATCTTGGATACAGAAAAGAAAAAAATGCATTAATACGAGAAGAGCTTTACATTGAAGAA